>VZTH01000550.1:124336-151917 GCA_013397815.1 Aleadryas rufinucha
GGACCTTTTTTTTTTATTTCTGCCCCCCCCCCCCCGCCCGAGATAAATGATTCTTTAATTTTCTAAAGTGTTTGAGAAAAAAAATGATTTCCTGTTTGTGAGGCATGTATGGTACTATAATATAATGAAATCTTCATAAGGAAATCAAAGCATCTCTTCAGAGCAGGATTTTAACTCTTGCATGGAGCCTAGAGCTGTGCACTGAATGCTAAATGTCAAAAGATGCTTTCCATAGCTGCCTGTCTGATGTTAATGGCTGTTCTATCCCTTGGGTGAGACTGACTCATAGGAACAGAGTAGATAACAACATTATTAAACTTATTTCCTAACACATTGTCACAATGGCATTTGGTGGCATTTTCTAACTCTGAATGCTTGACCTTGAGATTCCTGATGCGTCTTCTGAATAAGCACTGATAGTCACAGTACCTTAACTTATAAATAAAACATCCTGAGGCATCTAAATAGTGCAACTCTTTAGCATATATGATCTCTTTTCAGCAGTAGCCCCAAAGGAGTGATTTATTTTGGTTGAACAAGCATTTTTTATCCAGAAATAGTCTGAGAACCTGATCTAATCACCACTGATGTCAGTGTTAAGTATCACGTTTGTTCACAAAAGGTGATGAAGCTGACTGTTATGTTGTGGCCCTCAGGTCACAGTTTAATTTGTCTGAATGTATATAGTAATTATTTCAGACAAAGAAACATGCAGTCATGAGATGGTAACATTCATTTGCTGCCAGTTTGAGCACAAAATGCAACAAATATGCTGAAATTTCTGTATTTTTCCATTGTTCTGTAATTTTATAGCCACCCGCAATATCTGTTTATATGTGCTTTAAATTGTGAGAGATAATTGAATGAAAGTGACAGAAGCAATGGGAGCTAAATGCAGCGTTCTGAAGGTAAAACCACTCTGCCCTTGCCCTTTTGATCCAAACTTTGTCATTGTCAAACAGAAGGTGATTCAAGAGAATAAAAACTCCTGATTTAACTAAATTAAAATGAAACTGCAGGTGAGGAAACCTCCATCATTATGGAAACAATGCTATTCCTTGTATGTAGACGACAGCTGTCTAAATCTCCAAATGAAGGTATTCATTCAGATCAAAGATATTAATACAAATGGAAAGGGAAGGCCAAAAGTCATAAAGCAGGTAACTATAGGCATTGACAGCACAATGGTTTGCATTTAAATCAGCAATAGCACTGGTATCCTGTTTCTGGGGGCTATAGCAGCTTTCTTTCAAAAGGATTTTCTGAAATATCCAGAAAGGAATCATTTCAAGTGGTTGAACCACTGGAAGGCTGACATAAGGGTGCAGCACCCAGCCTGCAGCAGGGTGTCAGGTTGCCCTGATGTACCCGTCTTTGAAATCCATCCTGTTCTGTGAGAAACACAAGGGATGAACAGCAGGCTTTGCACTGAGACTTAGCAGATGCATGTTCCTGGGCATTACTGCTGTGACCTTTGGCAGCTCTCCTAAGTATCTCTCAGTGCCCAGCATTTAATCTTTTAGCACCTGTGTTTCCTTCTCTGTGTTTTGGAGGTAAGCCTCCAGAAAAAAAAAAAAAAAAAAAAAAAAAAAANAAAAAAAAAAAAAAAACAAAAAAAAAACCTGTTCTCTCTTCTCTTCACAATGAGGAAAAGATGGGATATGGAATCAACATGAAACTTCAGTCCTGTTGCGGTGCGCCAGCCCATTTTGGGCTGTACATCAGGGGAGACATCTAGTGGGTGGACTTCTTAGCCTTGGGATCCGCCTCTGAGGGCGGATCCCAGGAGGAGANGCAACATGAGAGAGCGCCTCCTTCGTCCTTCATCTCCGCCTGTCGCACCTATCATCAAGGCTTGCGCCTGCTCATTCAGCCTCTGGCCATAGACCCTGGGACAGAGCTGCTGCTCTTCCCAGGAGCACAAAGATCCCTGCATTGTGACACCCGGCGGTGCTCACGCAGGAGGACAGTGACTTTGTCGCCGGTCACGCCACCGGGCGGTGTGGCCACCGCGGCACAGTCCATTTAGCATTAAGGACTGCTCAAGCCACAAACTCCCTGATTTGCATAAGGTGGTCATTTTGAAGGGGAAAGTCAAACTAACAGTAGCTGCCAGTGAAAAGAAAGAAAAGGGAGAGAAAAGGCAGACAAAAGATTGAATATCAGCCTGATGATCAATGAACATGTTGTCAGTTCTCTGGTTTGTGTGCAGCTAGATCTGCAGATAACACTGCAACTTTTTGAAGGAGAAGGAAATTGTGGCCGACTGAGCAAGCCCCTGAATCAAAAGTGAATGATGCAGTAAACTGTGCCTTTTAATGTTGGTACATAGAAGATAAAGATTGACTGGTGCTTGATAATTTTGTTAATGCAAAGTATTTCTTATGTGATGGATAGCCTTGAATTCATTTGATAATAAATTGATACTATTTTCAATTTTTTATTTATTAAGATTAATACAGATGATAGTGAGCAGTGTGGGACTGCACAGCCCAGAGAAGTTGTGCCTGAGTGAGCCCTTGGAGCACCATATGCCCTGCCTGAGGACAATCAAATACCTCAAAATGAGGTCCATGGAATGCAAAACTAGAGGTGTTTTGAAAATCCATGTCCTTTGGTACTTTGGTACCTGATTTGGGGCTGTAAGGTGACATGTGCTGGGCTGGAATTTGTTGTCTACACTCTGTGTAACTTCTTCCATCATGGTTATTACATGGTTTCTTTACAACTCATGGATCAGCCATTCCTTTCCTTAACACACTTGCAGAAGACAAAGAACTGACCTGATATATTTGTCTTCAACTTGAGAGCATTCAGTTCCAGAATTCCCTTCTAATTACTGTGGGGTGGATTTATCCTCTGTTTCTTTGTGAAACAGTGCCACTCTGCTAATAAAGAACTCACAAGTCATTGTAGTAATAGATGGCAGCAAGAGTGAGCAGAGTTTTGTAGATTGATGACAAGATATTCCTCTGGAAGAGGATACCTGCTAAAAAGATTGCTTATGAATTTCACTCAGGGATTATTTAATTACAAACAGAATTTATTATCTTAGGGACAGTGTGGGAAATGAAGCAAGGGGATGGGAACTATCAGACTAAGGGCAGGTCACTGGTTTGATGATTTACTTAACTGCAATGATGGGAATGGACTGGTTTATCATCCAAGAGGATTAAAAAGAGACAAAATAATGCAAACGAAAACGTAGAAAGTAAACTTAGGAATAAAAAATAAATCATTGTCTGGTCAGAAAGATGTTAGAAGTCAGTTTTCTTTGGCATTTACTTAATGTGAAACCATTGCTTTGTGGAGGGAGTAGGCGTAGGTTAAAGGCTAGTAAGTTCTATTCCTGTGTAAACTTAAAGCAAGATAATAGAAATTGCATATTACAATTTTTTTACTAGCACAAAGCTCTTCTTAATTTCATGACAATGGCCATGGTGTTGCATTATTGGAAGAATTATTCTTTCTAAGTATTGGGCTTCCAGTGCCTGGCAGTCCAATATCAGGGCATCAGGGCACACTTCAGCCTGGCTAAGCCCAAAACAAAGACATACTTCAACAGAAGCTCTTTTGACCCTGTCTTCCTGCCAGTGCTGCAGTAGGTAGTTGATAAAAGGTCTGGCTTTGTAGCTAAACTCAGCCTTTGGCTTTGGCTTTGGTATCACAGTTATCCAGAAAACATTTGAGAAACTATTAGGAAGTCGTCCCAGCATCCATCACGGAAATGTGTGTTAACTCAGCAGTCTGAAAACTTGAGCACAACAAAGATGATTATGCTCTCTTATCTCTGAATTTGAATTCTAGGATCTGGCTCTGAAGGACTACATTTGCATCTGAGGTTTTGCACTGTAAAGTACAAAGGTTCCTAGAGAAGATACTCAAACCAGAAATGGCAGTAAAAATGTATGGTAGGAATACATAGCAAAAGACTGATACTGCTGAAATGATAAATAGATAGAGGGATATTACACTGCTGCTGAGGACATGGAATGAGATTTCTAGATTGCAAGATATAGCAAGTATGTACTTCAAACAACCACCCACGGAGCTGCGATGTTTGTGCAGAACGTGACCTGCTTGTGAGGCAATTTCTTGTAACAGTTTTGGATTTAATTAGGAGTGCAAAGAATAGCTGAAAGATTTGCACACAGAAACTACTCCAGCAGAAAGAGAATGGAAAATAAAAATAGAATTATTTTAAAACCATGGAAATCCTGGAAAAGATTAAAACTATGAGATAGCAGAGATCATGAGTAAATATTGCAGGCAGCTGCAAAGGAAAGGGATTTCTAAATCAGAAACCAGGGAAATGCATTCTAATTCTGCAGAACTGGAGAGAGTTTCAGTCAGTTTACCTTCATGATGTCAAGATTAATATATTTTTTCTATCTATAAAACCTCACGGAAACTACCCATTTTAGTAGCTCAGATGCTATATGGTATTCTCCATTACAGCAGATGTCTACACCGGGGCATAAAGTTATGCTTGACTTTTATCTCTGTTTGAGAGGACTGTTCTTAGCTTAAGTCTTGATTTGCTCTCATGGTAGTAATCTTGAAGTCACTGTGGACTTAGACCAGTTTTTTCCTCTCCAAAACCCTCCCTTTGAATGAATTTCCTCTCTTACAAACTTCAGAAAGTTGATTAAATATAATAATCCTTCTGTATCTCTTTCCTTACAGTTACCCTACACTATTTTTGTCCCATTATTTTTTCTTCTTATTGTCCTCAGATCCTTGGTCTGTAAATGTCAGTGGATTAAGAATGCTGAAAGGAGAGAGTTTTATGCCTTCAGGAAATAGTTTTTTATCTACTGTGGAAGCACACAGTGGCCTTCCTCACCAAAATGTATGAAAGAGGACAATGAATTTTCAGAATATTTATACATTCCTATAATGTAAACTGTTCATATTATACGTGTAATGTCTTCTGAGAGACTATGAGGTTGTCCCTAATCAGCACCTCTAATCTGCAAAATCTTTTTTTTTTTTTTTTACGTAGAGGAGAAGGGCAAATATCTGGGAACATGATCAGCCTTGAAAGCTGAATCATGCCCTTAACTCCTGCTGCAGGTATTTGCCTGCATCATACCTGTGATTGCCTTTCTCTTCCAGGCCTCCCACATGGGAATGTGCTCTATCTTCTTCCAGTTCTTCATGCTACAGCAAGAATGTTACATAAGATGTGCTGCCACATAGTTCAGTTCAGAAATACCCAACTGGTAGCAAAATGATGAAAGATGCTGCCCATGTACCCATGCTGCCATAATCACTGAAAACTGCTGACAGTTCCTCTTCCTAGGTAAGGTAAAGGAAAACAAGGAAAAAGGTCTTTTTTTTTTTTTCTCAGACAGAATGACTTTGAGTGAATTTGCTGGTATTAATTTTCTTTTATATGTAATGACTTTCCAATAAAATATTTTTTTCTGCAGCTTTCTCTCTAAAATCTCAAGGATTTATTGCTCTTTAAAACCTTCCTTTGGATTTTTAATTTTATTAAAATGGTATGGAAAGAAGATTATATCAGAAGAGAAATCAAAGTTCCAGAAACTGGTCATACAGATTTGTTGATAAAAATATTTCATAATTGTATCAGAAACCTTATGAAATTTTTCCTAAATGACCACTATTAATGCATTGATTTCTTCAATGACGAGCATGCTAAAGATGCCAAAATCAGTGGAAGAATGTTTTCAGTCATTTTGATTATAAACAAAATTAGAACATCTATGTTTTCCCTACTGTGACTGATTATGTTAGTGACTGAAACAGAAGTAAATATTCATGATGAGATTATATTAAATAATCTTATGGGAACTACATTTCCTGCTGTAATATAGTTCTTGCAAAACCACTTTTTTAATACATTGTGACTTTCGCATATTAAGCCTTAGAAGATCTATTGGTTCTACTAAATCAGTTTCTGAAGTGCCTCTAAAAGTTCTCTCAAATTTAGGAATAATGTCATCTAGAAATTTTGCATTTTTCTTAAACTCTGTTTAGAAAGACACCAGAAAAGATCTGACATGAGCAAAACACTTTTTAAAATCTGCTTTCTTTTTCATATGAGGCTTTGGATGGTCAAAGATAATCACCCATCAATCATCTTTGCTTACTCAAAAGGTCAGGACAATAATTCAGCATACACTTAAGGCCAGGATGAGTGACCCAGGCTCCACACTTGGCATCTAGAACATTCATAGGGCAGTAAAGGAGCTGTGAATACTCTTCCTATTGCCAAGAAGTGTACAGCTTTCATTCACAAAAACACTGAAACCATGATAAATTAGACCCCAGGCTCATCTAGCCCCATAGCCTACCTCCAAAAGTAGCAAGGTGATTGAAGATCAATCCAAGGGGATTAGAAACAGGCTAGGAATGGAGTAGTAACTCCCCAGAATATTTTCCTGCCCTCCAACAATTTGTGGGTCAGGATATCACTTGTCAAAGATACCTTTTTCTTCATTTGCCTCAACTGAGATATGTTTCCTTTGTTCACTTTCCCTGGAGAAGTTGGAGACTTTTATCAGCAGCAACATCTTGTGGCACCAAGTCCTCCAGCTCCACACAGCTGTGAGCAGTGTGAAGAATGAACTCTTTGTTTGCTGTGAGCCTCTCTCCTTCATTTGAGACCTCATAGCTCTGTACTAGAAAAAGCAACAAACAGAAATTCCCTATTCACCTTATCCAGGCCTCTTAAAATTTTGTAGTCCACATCCATATCACTATTTGGTCCTATCCAGCCTGAAAGTTTTTGTCTGCTGAGTTGTTTCCCATAGGAAAGTTGTTCAACAACTTCGAAGATCTTTGTTATTCTTCTGTGACCTTTTTGTATTTCAGTCTAGTCTGAGCAGAGCTAATTGTCTTTGATTGGCTTTGATTCCTCAAGAAAACAAAAATTAGCTGTTATTCACTGCAGATCTAAATATCTAAGAAGAAAAGAGTTCTACTCCCTTTTCCTGCCTTTCCATATAGGCTTTCAGCTTTCATTGTTGTTATAAAAAATAATTGGTTGCTTTCTAACCAGTAAAAAAAAAGAAATCCAGTTGGTATTTACAACTGCTTCTCAGTTATCCATTCCAGAAGAAGTCAGCTGTTGCCAATAACAAAACATCATAATTTATTTTTATTATGTTTCAAGTCATATATTTTACTTTATTGCAATAACATTTACTAATCAGAATTAAAATAATGCTACAATCAGCAAAAAATTAATACAGTAAAACAATATACAATAGCAGAAAAAAAAAATTAAATCCCAAACATTTCTTCGGTATTTCAGCAGAAATGAACCTAATTTTTCCAATGTCCTTCTTGAAAGGTGGTAACCCATCATTTTTAAGAGTCTGCGTCAGGATGCCATATAGAAGGCCATGAACCTCCTCCTTATGGCTTTATTTTTTTTAATTCTTAAAAAATTGCTAGCTCCCCTTCCCTACTTTAAGTATAAGAAGCACCAGAGTGGTGTCTCTGGGGTGTCCATCGTGCAGCCGGGGCTAAGGGCCGGGAAGACAGGCAGCAGTGGGATGGGGGCACCACTTTGCAGGTTTTGATGTTGCTCTGCATCACCTCTGAGAGAACCAAGGGCCCAACTCACCACCTGGATTACACTCTGGGGAACAGATGCTGAAATCCAGTGTTGGCAAGGACAGCAGCTGAGAAGCTTTCACACAGTTCAGTGTCCAGGTTCCTTTTTGGATCTAGCCCTCTCGTAGCATGCAGAGTGCAGGGTAACAGTTACCACATTCATCCACAGAAGCTTTGACGTATGTCTTGCATCCTGCTTAGCAAAGTCCTTAAAGCCTTTTGATTTATCTCCATGTTTAACTCCTTTTTTTGTAAGTGTTCCAGGTATGAAGCATCACCAAAACAAAACAAACCAACCAAACAAAAACCACCAAACAACCAACCAAAAAAAAACAACCAAAACCCACAAAAATAAACCCCTCCCCAAAAAAACCAAAGAACCCCAAAAAACCTCTATCTTAAAAGAAAGGATTAAAAAAATTGCAATTTTTTATTTCAACAAATGAAAAATACTGGAAATCAAAGAACAGACTCAGTTTTGAGTAATGTTAATGTTCTTTCCCTCTGATACTGCTTTTAACTCTTGATATATATCATGGCTCTGAAGAAAGGTGGTATCGCAGCTGCTGGGAGTAATTATTAGATAAAAGTTGCAATTGTGTGCTTTCCTCCCCCGTCCCCAAAAGGGTCTGATTGTTAAAACATTCTCAGAAGAAGCTGTTTCAAGCTTTTCTGCTATGCTAGACTTCATCTGTGGTGATTAGCACCCTCTTTCCTTTGAAGATTTAGTGCAAGCAAACTATACTTCTGTGACCTTTCATTTATGTTCTGAACTCTGAAAATTCTTGCTTGGCACAAAAGAAGAAATACACATGCCAGCCTGACAAGAGGAAAAGAGCTTTCTCAAACAGAAAGATATAAATCAGGAAGCAATTCCTTATGCTTGCCTATTTTGATATTCACTTTTTCTAGCCCAGGGAATGTAATTTATCTTTAGAAATTACCATTCAGAGTTTGCCCTCACAGTTGATCCTTGGCCATGACACATCAGAAATTTGTTTTCAGTTTGTGGCTCTGATTTAGATGTGCTGTAGAGCCTTGTCAAGTGACCAGCAACAAGAGTAATCAGTCCTAACAGAGATAAAAAGATTGACTTTTAAATCTGAGTGAGTCATTCTCAGGGTGCTAATCTGAACTGGACGCTCTTTATAGGTACAGATTCATTTTCTCATTACACGGACAGTTAGAATAGATCAGATGAGTTGCCTTGTGACAGTACTTATTTATCTACTGCCTATATTCCCCATGGAGAGACTCCAAGGTGACAGGGTCCTACTTAGCACTGGCCTCTTAAAAATAAACCTTCTGGTGAAGACTCTACTTAAAATCTCCCTGGTGCTATCTGTAAAAATTATGATAGTACCTTTCTATTCTTTGTTTGCTTTTTCTTTTCAAATAGGACAGTACTGGCAAAAAAAGAATATCTTATCATGTGAATTTGTGGTGCCTGCCATGGCAGAGGGTGGAGGGGAAACACAGATTCAGGCAGGATTCTTACTTCTCAGAAAATACAAATAATAAATTATGGCCACAGACTTTAATGGAAATAACGTTTTCGAATATGATGCACCACAAAGACATTTGTAGTATTGTTAAAAGGGTACCAGGAAAGATCACAATGCTCCAGGAAACAATCCTTGTCACTGAGAATTTTACATACTGAACCTTTGGGAACCATAAAAGTTCATCAGTAAAAGCTGTGTCCCTTTGGTTTTCTGCAGTCAGAAAGTTGTCTTAACACCAAATACATCACTGGAGAGTAGTTGCTGAAATTAGATTTTTGATTTCCATGATGCAATTAATGGAAATGTAGGAGAATTACTAGACTGAAATGAGCTTACCTCATGCCATAAGTAATCCATGTCCAGCTCTCTGAAAATTCACTACCACCTCTGATGGGTAAACAAAGTTACTCAGTAATTATTTCCCTTTTGGCAGAGCTTTGTTTATGGCAAAATATTTACAAATATCTACTTTGCTTTTCCAAGGTCTTGTTCAAGTGCCATAAGATGAGACATATATTGAATCCCTTTCTTGTGGTTTTGTACTGCTGTTAGTTGTTAATTTTTCCCATTAACCAGCATAAGTCTTGTTTCCAATCTCCAGTGTTGGAATGAATTTATTTTTTCACAAGTACTTGTCAAAATAGTTTTATTTTCCATCCTCTCTGGTGGTTTATAAATATTTCACAACTGCCTGGTGATATGTCTGTTTCTATCTACATTTTTCCTTATGGAGAACCAGCAGACTACTACAGTTAATGAGTTTTCTTTGACACTATTCACAAATGGATAAATCATATAAATTAATTCCATCTGACTGTCTCTCATCTAAGAGACAGCATAAGGCATAACTCAAAATATTTCTAAACAATTAAGAGAGTGAAGTTACTGAAGTTCAAACACTTCAGCTGTTTGTCTCCGTTATAGAATTGAGTTTAACTGGTCCAGGCCAGTCCTGGTAGAACTAGTGCAGGAGAACATGCAGGGAGGTTGGTTAGTGTGGTTTGATAGATAATATGCCTTCCTCTCAACAACAGACATTGTCCTTCCTTTCATAAAACTTCACTCTCAAAAACTAAAATGCTGTGGAATGATAATTCTGGTCCAGCAGGAAATGCTTGCTCATGATGTTGCAGCCAATGCAGAAACAGTAATTTTGACAAGAGAAGAGCTGTGGGAAAAGAATTTCACCTGGTAAGATGGAAGAAGATTTTTTAAAAAGCAAAAAACGAAACCACAAGACAGAACTGGAGAAAGAGAGTATAGAGAAAAAAATTAATACTAACATTCAGGAGTGCAGCAACATAGAAAAGAAAGGGAGAAAGAGAATGAGCTAAAGGGAAAGCAGGACATAAAAATTAATGTGTAAATGGGTTTTCAGAGGGGTTTTCAGAGGGAAGACATGGAAAATAAAAATACAAGTGAATAAAGGAGATTGAACCATGTGTTCTGAGGTATTTAGAGATCAGTTTCATGCAACATGATGAAAACCTTTTATTTATAACAGCACACTCTGTCAACACTTAAATAAGTCTGAGCTGATTCCATCAACATCACTAGCTTTCTATGTAACAATTTTCAAATTAAAAAAAGTCAGCAAAGTCAGATGACTCCCCTGGAATCTGCTGGAATTCATGGGATATGCAGCCATATAAACTAAAAGCAGAATTCAGCAAAGTAAGTTGATTCAGTGTCAGTAAAAATAATTTTCTGTGCTATTTTGGGATTAGTGTCATGAAGACATGAGGTTTGTTCAAACCTTACTTTGTGGTGTTACTTTCATCATCCTAAGAGGTATAGTTTTTTAAGAAAATAGTAAAAATACAAAAAATAAACCCAAGTTTGACAGTTTCTTTTCATTATGTTAGTAAAACAATCTAATATGCATTTAGTAGGTAAACATTTATGAATCAATTCTTACCCAGCTAGTTATATACACTCATATTTGAAGATATATGCTACTTTTTTCTTCACATTTTTTAAAAATACTACTCATAAAAGATTTTCATGTGTGCTTTTCCTATGTTTTCCTTTTGGGATCAATAGTGCCCTGAGGGTTACTATGCTTAACTTGTCTTTCTTGCTGGAGGTTGCTGCAGATCCTAGAGACCATCCCTCTGAAGTGCGAACAGAGGCAACACTTGAGCATATCCTTTCTAATTGAAACAAAACAGTGGGAAAGCAAATTCCAGGCTCTGGGACTGGGGTGAGGGGCTGGAGTGTAGAAAGAGTGTAAACTTCTCTTTATACTCTTTGATACACAGAACAGAGATAAATAAAGAGCAGCTATTGTCCAACAGATGTACTCTGAGCTAAGCCTCTATCAATCCAATCACCACTGCATTAATGAAGTGGGATAAAGAGATTGCCCCAAAAAAACTGACATAAGTCACTTTTCCCAGCTCCCTAATAATTTCCTTCCTTGGTTTTCTTTTATTGCTGTGTCCCTATTATCAGATGCCAGAAGTTCAGAGGATTTGGCAGACTGCTGCTATCATGTGGCAACCCCCTTTGGTGCGCAGTAGATACGTTGTGGGTTTACATTGTGTATGTCCTTTCCACATGCTTGAATCAGAGGACTCTTTTTATCCCGTACAATGCTGAAACACTGCCACAAAACAGCAGCTTTTTTTACAGCTGTTTGAGCTGTAAAGAACACCATCAGCTTGAAGGCCAGCCCTCAGAGCAATTTTATTGGGTGACCAGGCAAGATTTTAAAAAGAAAGGAACCAAAAAAGGCAACAAACATAGCAGGCTTTTTGCTTCCATTTATCAAAAGTGGAGTTTTTCTGTGGGGTTGCAGATTTCACTTACCAATGGGCTTTAATATTTTGCCAATGGCAAGCACCTGAAATACCTCTGATGTGACTATCAAGAGTTCTATTCAGTGTGTATGTCAGATTCTATTACTGTAAGGGAAGATGAAATCAGCTGTTCTCCAGACCCTGCTTGGAGGGATGATCTGACTGCAGCAAAGTGACAAATCACACCCATTAACTGTAAGATCTTCAAATGAGGAATCTTCCATCTTACAATATATTTATTAAAAAAAAAAAAAAGGAAACTAATAAAGGAGATCATTAGGAAAATTATAAAAACCTATTCTTGTATTTAGTAATAGAAGTACTTAAAAAGCTGAGGGCAGCAGGGCGTATAAATCCTTCTCTGAAAGACAATGTATTTATACTTTAAATGAGGTTGATAGACAAATCCAGCTGTGGGCATGGATAGATTCTTATTTATTCTATTATCATCTAGAGAACAAGATATTTAAGATAATATAAGAATTAATTTCATATATGACTGGAATCTTCTATTTTTGTCTCTACAGTTATTACGAATTTAGCCGTTCTTAAGATTGAAAATAAATCTGTTTGCAGCTTTGTTGTACTGAAAGATAACTTTTGAAAAAGTGATTTTTACCTAAACTAAAGAGTTTCTTGTCCTTACCGTGTCCTTACATCTCTTCAGTCTAGTTCTCCTCATACCTGAGTAGATTCAGTTTCAGACAGGCATGAAGTCTCTTAATGAGTTGGCTGTAGCACAGCTGGACAATTGTGTTCTCTGAGTTTCTTTCTGTCTGGAAGAAAAAGCAGCTAAAGGCAGACTGCAAAACTGAATACAGGATGAAGGTGTACGAAGTCAGATTTTAAGGGTAAAAGTATAAATTAAAATACAATGCTATAATTGCTATAATACAAATTAATAATGTGAAGTTAAAAATTATATCTGAACACTCCCAGTGATTGAATCAACTTGACTCAGCAATATTTTCAGTGTCACAAGCAAGCATTTGACACTGACAAATATTTCTGCAACAGGAGTTATTATGTCAGATCTATTTTTGAAGTGCTCATGTCATAGAACTCAACTGTACCTCTAAAAATGTTCTATAAAGAAAATACCTGGATAGGTAAATACCGAACAGACTTATTTCTGCCTGATTTTTTTCTGAATCCCGTTTATGCTGAGGATACACAGAACTTGCTGCTTTACAAACTATTACAAAATATTCACTTTAAAATTCTGTCACAGTGAAAATATGGTCAAATTTTATGAGTAAATGTTTCTCTTTTACCTTTAAATAAGAATGAATTTAAGAGGCCATGCCTCCAATGTGCTGGTAGCCTTCAACTCTCTCTGAAGTTGATGGAAGTGTCACATTGAAGGAGGGGAATCAGAATAGCTGAATATAAGCTCTGAAAGGACAGTCTAAGAAAATGATGGGGTGAACTTTAACCTTCAGTAAACTAGTGTTGTCCTGTACAGAGTCATGACTGAGATCAGAGTCTGACCTGCAGACTACAGAAAACTCTGTCTCTCATGGTGGGAGCTGCTTGGCTATAGGGAAGTTGTCAACTCTGACAATAAAAGGCAAAACATCAAGAAAAAAGTAGTTGCCAGGATTAAAAAGATTTAAGAAAGGTCTAGAAAAGCCCATGAGGTAGAGAGAAGATAAAGCTAAACTGTGCCCCAGTGTTTCCTCCTGTAATATGAGATAATGGGGGTCTAGAGTCTGACTAAAGGTGTGCCTGAAGACGCTGGACCTGAAACACTTACTTTCACCCAGTAGGAGAGGATCCTACCCAAGAAGGAAAACTTTATAGGCTTTCCTTCGTTCTCCTCACTTACCATAATAGAGATTCAATGGATGATGTGATCCTTCTTCTCCTCACACCTAGAAGCACCTTATGTTTGTGGTGGAAATATAAGTGAAAGTGGATTTTCTTCTTCCTCTTCCTAGAGGTTTGTAGAGTAGCTCCCAGCCTGATGAAAGAAATGCAGATTGCTATTCACAGAAAAGCTGAAGAACGCCAGGGTATCACCTGCAGAATACTGAACCACAAGAATGCCATAGAAAATGCTGAAGGAGGTTTGGAGGCACTTTTCAAAGTGATCATCTTTTATTTTTCTTCTGCTTTAGGAAAAGAAAGAGCTTAAAGCTCCACACTTCTACATCTTCTCCCTTCAAGTCACACTAAGACTCCCAGTCTTGTGGTTAACCTGGACACCCTGTAGGTGGGGAGGTCCAGGATGATGGGGTGGCCAAAACCAGTATGATGTATTTGACAATTATGGATCATGCTGTAAAAAAAATAGAAAAATTAATTAAAATACAATGGAGGCTTAAGGAGACGGGTAAGAACTATGAGTGCACGACCCAAAATGCTTACCTTGGCCCAAGTCACCAACAAAACAGCACAGTTTATATTTTCAGCCACTAACAGATGCCAGTTCACCTTAAGACTAAAGTTAAACATAGAGATAAAAAAAAAATTTACTTCACCTTAAGAGTAAATTAAACATAGAGAGCTGCATTATGAAAGTCAAGAAAAAGATAACAAAATGATAGAAATGTTTGCTCTGTGAAGTGCACTGTAACAGATAAGTAGGAGAATATCTATCTGAGTAGCTATCAAAGCCCTTCAAAGACCCCGTTAAAAAGAGCCAGCAGAAACAATTTCCAGAAATTGAAATTCCCTTGTATCTGACTTGCCATCTGACTCTACAGAAGTTCAGCCAGAGCAAAAGTAGATTCGGATGTTTATATTGCATGGTGTCTCTTTGAGTTCACTATGAATGAGTTCTCATTTTTTACTTTCAATGCAAGCTTAGATGGTAATGTGAAACATATTGAGGGTAAAACCTGCATGAATTGAACAAGCAGAGGAGCTATCTAGAAGCTTGGAGGCCAGAATTAAAATCAAGTTCAGTGCATCATATATGATTTCCTTGATTTATTTGAACTCGATTACTGTTTTTGTTAGTATTACTTATTTGAAAGGTTAACTGCATGCTTGCTATTGCATAAAATATAAATCGAATGTTAGTGAGAGATGTGACACTAGTAATGCACTTCCTAATTATTTCCAGATGTCATGTTGTTTTGGTATTTGAAACAGTCATTATTTTTATGTCTTTGGAAAGGGCATACCTCAGCAATACTACAGATAGTGAACTAATGTTGTATTTTGCTGGCAATAACCACCAAATTTTCCAAGGATGCTTGCTGGTAATTGCAGCATTGTGTATTCTGGCATCTCATTCACTAGGCTACTCTTTTTAAATGCCAAATTACAGCAATGTGGAGGCAAAAGTTCCACTAATCACCTATTTATAAAAACATTAACAGAGAATTAATTGGAAATAGGGATTTTCTGGACCTGAATGGTAGCAGGAAGGGTCTAGAGTCTTGTGTGCTGGAATAAGGGAGTTTGGGAACAAACTGTTCCAGACAGAACCAGTAGTTGAGGATGAAATAAAGGAGATGAAGAAGAGAGAAGGACTGCAGAAGGAATTTCTCAGAGCAGAGCTGGAATTAAAATAGTTGGAATAGTAGGAAATGAGTGGGAGTCTTGGCATTGTTCTTCAGTCAGCCCTTCAACAAGATGGTCCCAATAAATCCCCTCCTGAAGACCACCAAGAGGTAGGCACCGGAGATTTCCAACCAAATAAAATCTCCCTCAAACTGTTGATCTGGAAGGTGGCTGTAAGTCACAGGTGTGTTCCAGAGTGATCCTCAGGATGGATCTTGTTCATTTTGTGTCAAAATCCAGTCTGATCCCTTTCAATTCACCAGGACATTTCTGCCTTCAGGTTTTGAAGACACAGTGAAAACAGCAATTGCTTTGGATTTGTTTCCTCAGGCACTGTTGGGCAGAGAGATATCCAAAAGGAGACTATTTTGTTTTGTGATCTTGTCAGAGCTGCATCCTTGGGTCCACTCATCCTTCTCTTCACAGCTGGCCCCGACTGCCCTTGGAGGAGTGAGGAGCTTGTGGAGTGCGGCGAACAAATGCACATAGAGCACAACATATGCAAAGCCACATAATTCCTCAGTGTAAACTCTCCCCCCAAAAAATGTAATAATCTGTGTACCAGAAAATATTTTAAGTCAAATCCTGGACTTTGTGAAAAGACAAAATCCCTGGTTAATTAATGAAAACAGAATTTTTCATCCTTGTGTTCTCTTATGGGTGCATTATATAAGGAGAATTAATTGACTGCCATAGAGTTCAGAGTAGGTCTTACTGTGATTTGAGCTAAAATTATTAAAAGAAAGGGAAGGAATTCTTCCTCTTTTTTTTCCTTACTTTTTTAACCAATCTGGCAATTTAATAAGCCAGATCATTTTGATTTATGAAAATAATATGTTTTAAACAACAGCTCATCTCATTTTTTACTAATAAATGGGGTAATTTACCATCTGAAGACACTAAAAATACACTGCAAAGTCTGTCAAATGGAATGACCCAAACCTCCAGAAGTCTGGAAACTGTTGTTAGCATGCAAAGTTGTGTTCGTGAAAGTATTCTTTCATACTTGCCTGGAATTTTAGTATATGTAATACTGATCCATGGAACAATAAGAATTTAGTTAACAATTTGTGTTAAATTGAAATAACGTGTATATATAAAACTTGCTCACTCAGTCACTAAGAAATACAATCATCCACTTTCAAAAACTTGCATTTCAGTCATACTTGGAGTTTAAAGTTTGGAAACTGTTCCAGGTGTCTTCATCTGCAACGCCATTCTTCACTGAGTTTGGCTGTGTTTCGCTGTAGATCTGCTCAGGGTGAAGAACTGATTGGCACTGATTTATATTACCTATAGTAAATGTGAAGCAAGGGGGTGCTGAATGCGAACAGCTTTGAGCAGAATCAGATTTGAAAACTGACTAGGGTGAAACGCATGGAAACTTTTGTTACTGTGTGCAGCATATTTTGCCATTTCATTGTAGTCAGCTATACATCCTTTTTCACTTTTCTTTGAAAGACTTGCTAAAAAATACAAATAAAGAAGACTATCTCTGATTAAAAAAATAAGGCCTTGAAACAGAATAATTAAAAGACACCCAAGAACATAACAGAGTAAAAAGGAAAGTTGTCAGGGTAGATCAAACGTTGGATTTTGCTTCATGTAAAAGATCTGTGTCCTGTTCAGTGAGAGCTGCTGTCTTTCAAGTTACAGCCCGCTGTTATCCTATCCCTCACACAGGTTTTGGTTCATAACTAAACTCTTCAGACACAGGCAAACATTAATAATACATAATCTCTTGCTATCAGTAGCACTTGCTAGCTTGCTATCTCATTGACTCTGGCCTATAATGATATTTACATATATTTCACCACAGTGTATAAGTAAATATCAAACCACTGAGACAAGTGAATACCTGAAGAAGAGCTGTACATCTGACTTGCAAGAGACCATCAATTGCTTCTGCCATACCATCCCCTCCCATGCTTTAAAATCTGTTTCAGAAGCGTTGTTTCTTTCACTAAAATGCAGTGGTAACACTGACAGCAAGAAACAGGAATTCTGGTGATATCCTCTTGGCCTGCCTCTGTAACCTTTGGTGACAATAAAGTCTTGCAGTAGAAGCATAAATAGTGTTTGTCACCTTCTTTGCATATGCTGTTAGGGCTTAATAATTTCAGACAAGAACAGAAGATAATCTAAATCTGTCAGAGGAATGAAAGACTGAGCTGTCAAAACTGAATGACGTGACAGCTGTGAAGTTCAGTAAGCACCATGAAAATAAACTGTTCTCAGGGACTACTAAGTGCTGTTTCCAGAAATTAGTACTATTAGACTACACCAACATATCAGTCTAAGTTCCTTTAGGTCAGCAATAAAAAGAGACTCTAGAATAAATCAAAATAATACTAGCAGAACTGAAACTGATGTCACCAGAAGCAGAGCTGCCTGCATTTCTTAGAAACTGCAGGGATTAGTGAAAGCTGGGGATAAGAAGGACAATTTCTTGGAAATGACAACAGTAAAAACAGCTACAGCCAAGAGTCAGTAGATTCGGTAACCTCTCAGAAAAGAGACTCTGCTCTGTCCCCTGATTTTCTTTGCAAACTGGATTGCAGTGTAATGGATCAAAGTCTGTGTTGCACTGTAGCTTCACTCAACCAGAAACGTGAAGGGCACTTCTATGCCAGTACAAGTCCCAACTACTGCCGAGCCAAGAGCTGCTCTTTAGCCTGACAGCTTCCAAAAGCTTTTCAGGAGCAAGGCTGGCTGCAGCAAAACATGCCTTCTTCTCTGTGGAACAGTGTATGCCCAGCTGTGTGACCAAGCTCAGACTGCAATTCACTAAGTTCAATAAAGTTTGGAAAGGGCATCAATTTTTCTGAGCATCCAGACAGCTCTACTACACTAAAGTATTGCATTAGTGAATGAGTGAACATGGAGGTAAAATGGAAGGAAATAACACTTCCTTCTGCACATACATATGCCTCCTATATCAAAAGAGATAAACCCATTTTTGTTCACTTCTGCACAGCTTAGGTTTCCACACTTTTTTCACTACAACTTCAAATATTATACACATTTTAAGCATTTTCACCTAGAGGGTTAAAAAATGTTTTCATTTTTCTGCTGTAACTTAATTAGCATATACAAGTGGCTTTGACAGCCCTGAAGAATGAATTTTGTTTATCTCCAGAACAGGTACATTGCAGTCGGAAATGCCACATTTTTTTTCCGCATTGCCGTAACAATAAATTTCAGCTGCTGCTCAAACAGAGTACTTCTAGGAACAAAAGGACAGTTTAATCTCCATGTTCATTCAGTTTTTGGCCTCTGTAAAGAGACTGCCAAAAAAGTTGCCAATTAGTGCTAATTGTGGAGAAGGTTTTTGTGATGTGCGATGTGCACCCTTCTCCACTGAAAATTGGATTACAACCTTCAGACTCGTTTCCTATGGTGCTGATATATTTTATTTAGGTCATTGGCATTTCTGCCCTTAGTCTTTTTAAAAGTAGTGCCTGATCAGACACAAAGAGAACAGAGGTTGAAAACTCATCATTATATCTAACTCTTTTTTCTCTCAGTGTGTTAGACTTATTTGGGGGGGTTATGTTAGTTGAATTTTCTCAACCACAATACACAAAAACAAAATAAGACTTCAAGAGTCTTTCAGTTCTCATGTGGTTATGTAATAATACATTAATATAAAGGATTTCCATTTTTAGACATCAAGTCCCTGACAGATGTTTTTGGATCTAGTTTCATTTAGTTAGTCTTCATTATTATGGCACACTTTGATCTGGAGAATTCGTTGTCTGTGATCAAATGTAAAATGAATTTAGATTCATTCCCTTTCATCTAATGTGAGCAAGACGTGTGAACCATTTACTTAGCTCTGTGACTCTGTATGATGAGTATTGTCTTTTTCACTGCTTCCTGGTGAGATTTTTTTCTTTTTCTGGTAGATGAACCAGTTCCTTTATATGATCTTACAAAAGACACAGGCAGAATGTCACTTCACATTTGTCAAGAGTAAGCCCCACAATCTCTTTAACAAGTGATGTTTTACAATGTCTTGCAGGAGATTTTTACAAACTGATGTTAATT
The DNA here is from genome assembly GCA_013397815.1 of Aleadryas rufinucha. NCBI lineage: Eukaryota > Metazoa > Chordata > Aves > Passeriformes > Aleadryas > Aleadryas rufinucha. Next base: position 143,796 of record VZTH01000550.1, read on the forward strand.
AGCCCAGAAAAAAAAAAGAAAAGATAGCAGTTAAGGCATCAAAACCGCCTTTGGAAAATCTGAAAGGTTTTACCCAACCTTGGAGAGATAGATATTATGAAGGCTAACACCACAAAAGACCCCTTAACTCATCTTATAACTAAGCATTGTAGCAATGAGACTAGAAAGATTACCTTTGTTTAGGAGTCTTTGCTGCCACTATTAAGGCTCCACAGAGTGTGCTGAAAGAGTTTTTCAGTAATATTAGTTTCTTTGTTTTCAGAGGTTTGCATCATGTCATTATCATGGCTGTGTGCATTTCCTATACCTATATGTTGTACTTGCAAGGAATATGGAAAAGGCAAACAGGTAAAACAAAAGTACTTTTCCCCTCACACTTTTACCATCAGTAGTTTAAAATAAAGTTTTACTATATCTATTGGACACCATATGTTAACCATTTAAATTCTGAACTTTCAATTTGCCCATAATATTTTCTTCAACCTGTTAGAAAAACTAATGCTCATAGAAGCTTTGCAGAACAGGTTCTTACATATTTATTTTGTACACATGCTTTTTGTTACCCACTTATTTGCAAACTATTTTACAACTGACTCTTGTCTTAAGCCAGCATCTTTAAAAGTGAGATATTATCATGGACTAAAATCCTCCAAGTGGCACTTGTGGGAGAGACATCTTTAGACAGAACGGGACAGTTTTGAATGTGTGGTCCTAGGTCCTGTGAGCAGTTCAGCTTCAGCTGAGATTGATCTCCGTAGCCAAAACTGAGCCTGGCACTGCGTGACACCTCTGTCATTGTGTATTTCCCAAGGGGGTTTGTTATATTCTTTCTGTGTTTGTCTTGCTTACAAGGTCCTCAGCTTCCTTCAACACAGGCTGTCAGCCCAGCTCTCAACTCTGCAGTGCTACGTTGAAATCAGCATCTCTGCCAAACCTGTTGAGTGCCAACGGCAAGAGTAAAGGCCCCCACATCCACCCATCCCCAGGAGCCCTCCTGCCCCTGGCTCATGCTCAAAATGTGGATGACTCCCCGCTTGAGCTGAAACTCTTAAACTGACCTTTAGATTACCCTACACTGTTGGAATTGTATTTTGCAATTCTGGGATTGAGCTATGGCAATATTCCAAATATCGGTACCAAAATGGAGCATATTTTCAGCTTTAAGATCTATTTTTTGCCCAAATTATTAACGCTTAATTTAGAAGTATCAAATAAAAAGGATGACCTTCTGGATAACAACAGCAGTTAAACATCTGTACAATGTTTTAGCTTTAATTTCAACCTGTGTTTATGATATCTTTGCTTGTTTTTATTATCAGTTTAGTGCATTTGAAATACTTCTTCAAGAAAAGCTGCTTTAATGCCACATTATATCGTAGGTTAGGAAGGAGAAGCAAAGTTTATTAAATTCTTGAAAAGGTCAGTGAAATCGATAACTGCTGAATTGACCCAGTAGAAAAAGCCTGTGGAAGGCTAACTTCATCTTTTCAGCCCCTTTGTATCTGTGTGAGGCTTGCTTCTGGACAGAGAAATTGCTGGACAGTCTTTTAGAATGAAAAGATTTAAAAAGCAATTGTCACAGCTGACTGGACCACACAAGCAGAGGCCAGGGGTGTACTGTGAGGGTGAAGAAGCAGTTTCTGTAAATACATTAGTAAATAGCAAAAGGTGAGTTTCATTTCACAAGTGTCCCGGTTTGGGCCAATTTCAAGGAAAATGTCCAAAAGGACGTCTCCTCAAAGCAAAGCAGGGCACTGCCGCCCCTCCCCCACCAGGTTCGGGAAAAGAAAAATATTCCCCGGAGGAATGTGAAAGACAGAAAAAGAACTATTTATTAAANGTGAAAGATAAAAATATTGTAAGCTCTCTGTTGCTGTCCTTTTGGTTGATCGGAAAGTGCAAACAAACTTCCAGTCTGAATGAGAAGAGACAATAAGTATGGAGAATTCTGTAAAGTTTTGAAATTCTGTTGTTTTTCAAAATAGATGGTTAAAAATACAATGTGAAGGAGCTGATAAAATCACCATTTTCCTTGCTATGGTCCAAGAAAGCACCCACAGTATATTGTAGTTGCTCAGCTTACCTGCAAATATATCAAGCCATGGTAGCTAAGTCCCTTACAAATGCATGGGATTCCAGTACCTGTCCTAAGCAAAGCTGTATTTTCTCTTTGTCACTACTTTATAAAACTATCTTCTGTTTTGGCAAGAATTCAGCTCAGTGAGTCCTTCCCCCCAGGCTAAAGTTTTAGCAGCACACGCTGTATATAGGGTAATATGCAGCTATTACTAAAGGCAATACTTAAACGTAAAGGAATAAAAAGATACATGTGGTATGTATGACCTGAAGCTCTTATTGGCACATGATTGAAATATCTTTCATAGGCTCTTTTTATTTCAGTTGTGTGAGCTGGTAAAATCTTAATGTCAAACCACCTTAATCTTATCATTGCCTTTTTAGCTATTTTCTGTTGGAATGAAAATACCGTATGTCCAACACATTTTATTATTTCAATTTGCTTTCTGCTTGGCTGAAAAGCCTTGGCTGATTTTTTTTCTTGAAACTTTTTCTGTCTCTAAGGTGGTGTTTACAAGTAATTTATGTTAGTATTAATATTAATTTTGGGTAATTAATTAATGCCTCTGGATGGCAGTAAAGAGGCTGATGTTAAGGGAATTTTTTCACATGGGATATTTGTAAGCCATATTGTGTTGAACATTACGTCAGGTACTTTGAATTCCCAAATGTTGCAGTTCTGGGATAATAGAAAGGCGGGGAATCTGAGTCTCAAACTGAAATGTTCCAGTCTTCAAGAAATATTTCTGGCCCAAATTTTCTCCCAATAACTCACAACTTTTCTGGCTTGCACACAATTCCGTAGGTTATGGCCAAAAACTGTGATGCCACTTGAAATCACTTAAATGTCATGCATGCTTTCTACAGCAGCACATGTATAGAATAAATTGAAACAATCTGAAAATTAGCCCCTGAAATGGTGGATGTGCCTGCTGTATCTTATTGCTTCGGTAACTGATGAGATATTTCAACAGTCACAATAATGATCCAAAAGATCTATCATTTAAACTAAAAATGAATTCTGCATTTTGAGTAGCATTACATCCTGGATAAATGAATACACAAAGGCTACTTTGCAGCTGTGGAAAAGATTGCAAATAGTTTTGTTCTGCCAGCAACTGCCAGCCAGAAAGGGCATGCAATGTTATGGGTTCTTGTTCTGTATGGCCATGGTGAAATTTTTTGTGCATAATAATAAAGCGTTATGCTTGTAGACAAATTTCATTCAACATAGTAGGGCCCACAGAGGGCCCATAGTTTCATCTCATAAAGGGGGATAACAAGAACAGTGGGGCAGGCAGACAAGGAGCCTTTTGGTGCTCATGAGCATATTGGAATTAGTTAGCTATTTTCTTTCAGTTGCAGGATGTTGGGATTTCCCCTTCCTTGCATTTTATGGGGAAGAAGGAAGTTCAGTGATTGACTAATGTTATCATCTTAAGCAAGGAGACCTCCAGAGAGCATCAGGGCTGTTGTGTTGAGCCTAGAAACAGTGATGTGTGCAGCTTCTTCAGAGATACCTGCAAAAGGCAGTGTCAAAGGCCTCTCGGGGATCCTGCTAAGCTTGAAGAGAGAGCTGCAGCAGGCAAGCATCTTATATTTCTGTGTTATAAATCTCTAACAGCAAACCTCTGTTCCCGAAGGAAGGGGTGTGGCGTCAGTTACTGCCAGTGAGTAATTGTCCGATGGAATCAGCCATCCAGGCATCCACTGCACTGCGCAGTGTAAGGATCCAAAAGGCAGTTTGAGATCTTGCTCAGTGTTGGTATTGAAGTAATTTCTACCCAGGAGAAATTACTGGAGAGTTTGAATTCTTGCAAAGAGCTCATCTCAGAGAAATCTCAAAATTGGTACAAATAGTGTGCAGAACTAGACCTGTCCTCTACTTAGAATTACAGCTAGGCAACACTTCACTTCTATCAGTTGACTTTGGAAGAACTTGCCTTTTAGAAGAAACCCAAATCAGACTAGGGAGAAACACATGTAAATTGATGAAATTCTCTGACACTCATTTTTGCATATCTGTTTATATCACTGTGTAATCCCAGCAGCCATTTTCCAGAATCTTGCTAAGAAGGCCCTATGGAAGAAGGTTATTCTCTATCTTCTTTAGGCCTGGTCTGGTTTCACCTGTGATATATGTATGTATCTAGTCACGCATAAAACTTTTTCCAGTTGGGTTATTTTTAATGGGATATGGTAAGCAGGTTCTCTACAGTCACCTGTGAAGATTGGTTCATCAATTGTCAGTGTCTGCATGTAGGAAAAATTTAGTTTTGTCTGTTTACTCAGTGATGTACAAATCTACAAATATCAGCTTCTGACACAATTTCCAGAATTACTTTTTTTCATAAAAATTGAGAGTGAATTAAATGCATACAAATGCCTTCAGTATGGCAACTTCCTGCGTTTATTTGCTGTTCCTGGTTCCTGCTGCAAACATTGCCAGGACAAGGTATCTCTTAAGTGCTATTGGAGTGGGATCATTACCTTCCATTCAATATAGTATTCTTTGGCTATTCCATTTTATTTTTCTGCTGCCACAAAGTGGGCAGCATGATCTCTCCTATATGGATGCCTCATGACAAAGAGGGGAAAAATGAGCATATGGCAGTGTCTCCTTGTCAGTCACTTAAAATAATGGTGTAGAAAAGGTGCAACAAGGTATCTCATGCTTATCAGGCAAGTCTGGTTATACTATTGCTGTTAGATAAACATGGAAATTCTACCAGAGTTCCAAGTATTTTCCAATGTTTTAGTCTCCAGCATTTCAGCCCTCGGCTTTTCAGAGTCTCAAGGTTTTCCTTTTCCTAATGGAAGCAGGTACTCAGATAAAGTAACAGCTACTCAGAGAAGAGAAGGCTTTGGGGTGACCTACTTGCAGCCTTCCAGTACCTGAAAGGAGCCTACAAGAAAGAGGGAGAGAGATTATTTACTAGAGCAACTTGTGACAGGACAAGGGGCCAATGGCTTTAAACTGAAAGAGAGTAGGTTTAGATTAGATATTAGGGGAAAATTCTTTACTGCGAGGGTGGCGAGGCACAGATTGCACAGAGAAGTTGTGGAGAACCCTGGAAGGGCTCAAGGCCAGGCTGGATGAAGCACTCAGCAAGCTAGTCTACTGAAAGGTGTTCCTTTAAGGTCCCTTCCAAACCAAGCCATTCTATGATTTTATGATAACAGAATTCAGACAACGATACTTCAGGACTGGAAACTCATATTTGTTCTGAAAGTAACTGAATAAAGCACAGCATCCTAGGGTCGGACAACTGAAGAAGGCTTCTTTTACATATGCCTATTTCTAGGCAAACTGAAACACATTATTGTTCAGGAAAGAAAAAGAAAGCAGCACTCTATGATCCCTCTGTGTGTCTAGTGAGCATGACAATTTGACTAGTCTTGGGTATTTTTCAACAGAAACACTTCAGAATTAAAAGAACTGTCTTGCTACAGTTTTATCCTCCACATTTGGAAAACATTTGTACTCGTCATACTGGAACACAGAATTGCAACCATAAAAATCAGGGGTTTGGATCTCACTGAAGCACATTCCTCCCCATCCTGCATGCCCCACATAACCTACAGTGCATTCAAAGAGGGGTATGAGAGTGGTCTTGCTCAGGCTGGAAGTACAAACTAATATATCTCTCTAAAGAATGTAAAGCCACATACTTCACTCCCTCTTCACTTTAACATCATTTCTGAGATCCATGCACACTGTGGTAAGTGATATAATAACAAGGTCTTGATGATTTAGCTAAAGACATTTGTGGGAAAGGTATGTTCATCTTATGTTCAAACAAAGTCTCCAACTATGTGAACAGTGTTTCCTTGCAGGCCACATAGCAGACAAATGGTAAGGCTTCAAACTGGGAGTTTAAATTAAGTTTGACGTTCTGGACAAAGATCAAATGCAAAAGCATGTTGCATTCAAAGTGCAAGACTTTAAAATGACAGTTTAAAATGTGAAGTCCTCATATCTAGACACGTTTCATGGCTCTGCTATGGATTTCTTGAGTGAAGCTAAGCGTGTCATATAAATCATGAAGTGTTACAGTGTTTTGATCTCTGCAGTAAGGATAGTGACACCTGTTCATCAGGAAGGTTGTGATGATTAATATTTCACTGAAGCATTTTGGAATCTCTGGGTGGAACTTGATATATAAATATGCAGTGTAATTACTGTTGTAACTGGGTAATTTATTTACTCTCAGGGAATGTTACACTTATAGTTCAGATACTACTTTATACCTTATGTCTTTGTTCGTAGTGGCTTTTCCTGACTTAGACTGCAAACCCTATCTACCTTAACAAGGAAGTTTGAAGGAATGCCATTCAGCTGTTATCAGATATATTTTTTTTTAATTCTTTCAGCTGTTAGAGAAATTGAGCAGGAGTATTTGGCACTTGGCTTCTAGTATGCATGTGCAGGAATTGCCCCCATGAACTGCTGCTTTGTCAAAGATAGTTTAAGATCCAAATTCAGTTATCTTTGTCATAAAGAAGTATATTCTCCGTACCTAAGAGGACAGAAGATGTAATGTACACATGCATTGAATAACTAACAATACATAAGCACCTGCTATGGAAAGATATTAAAAACTTAGAGGTAACAGTGAAGAAAATACAGTAAAAATAAGACATGCTAAATCTTTTATACAGATTTCAAACTACAGACATCATGAGAACAAGAAGTTCTAAATCTTTATCATCTGGCTACTTCCCTTAAGATTTTCCTTAAAGGTTGAGTACCTCTCAGTCTATGGATGTCTTGGCATTACACTGTTTTTGCTCCAGATTTCTAAAAATGGAAAGGAAGCAGGGTTAGAGCAAGTCTGTGATTTGGCATCCTTAAATGATGCCTTTGCAGACAGTGACAGCTCTGCCCAAGAGGGATGGATATTTTCAAATAAGGGTACTTTTAGCATAAAAACAGCAAAAAAAAAAGAGAAAAGAAAAGAAAAAAGAAAAGAAAAGAAAAGAAAAGAAAAGAAAAGAAAAGAAAAGAAAAGAAAAGAAAAGAAAAGAAAAGAAAAGAAAAGAAAAGAAAAGAAAAGAAAAGAAAAGAAAAAAGAAAAGAAAAAAGAAAAGAAAAGAAAAGAAAAGAAAAAAGAGGTTTTTTAGGGGTTTTTGGTTTGTATTCAGAAGTTGTTTCCACATCACAAGCTATAACAATATAAGTTTGCTCACTAGCATGGTCTTTTTTTCATATATCCTTCATCTACTCTGTTGCTTTGGTGAGGCTTTAGCAGAGGAAGGTCATTCCCAGCACTCAGACTGATAAATGAAGATTTTCGGTGCCTTGTTCTTGACAGATCAAACCAGCCTTTTGGTTTGTGAAAATAAAAAAAGAAACAGGTCTGACTTTTATGTCCTTTAGTAAGAAGTGGAAAAGAACCAGCTAGCACAAGTTTAAGAAAAATACAGACAGCCACATCTCTTTTTTTTGTCTTTTTCCCTAGAGCTTTTGTCAGTCTAAAGTTCCAAATACTTTACTTCCTAGAAATGTACATAGTTGTGGTAGGCAGACCTTCTATGATTACTTAGTATTGAGACTCTACAAGGCAACCTTTGCAGGATCCTGTTGTCATTGTTCTTAACTTTACCAGACTTTGGGCGGATTATATTTGAAAAAATTCAAATAAAACATTGTGGCCATCTCTGATAATTTTATTATGCAAATGATTGGGCAAACGATTTCAGCAGGTTTTGAACCTGCTGAAAAAATGCTGCTCACCTAAAAGAAAGTTTCTTGGAGCAAAGAAATTTGGTATATCATAGTGGATTGTCCTTTGCATTCTCCCAGATTCTGGCAAATCAGAAACCTCTGAAAGTTCAGACTGCATATACAAGTTAGACCTTTTACAGGCTTTTGCCAAATGGAATTTTTTTATTTCTTTGCAGATTCTGTGCTGATTAAATTGTAGGTACACCATCCTCAATTTTCCTAAAAGGATACTATATAATTCCTTCTGGCACTTGGTTTATTAACAATGCAAAATAAGTTGGAAAAAGCGCTTTTTTTTTTTTTTTTTTTTTTTTTTAT
>VZTH01000550.1:151951-165286 GCA_013397815.1 Aleadryas rufinucha
TTTTTGACATGAAAAACCCCATGTCTGTTAGGAATTACCAATTCAAACTGGAATGGCTGTAAGGAATTCCCTCCACAACATAGGGAGATTTTTCTTAGTCCTGGTTTCTTGCTCCACTTGGCTGTGCAAATTGCAGTCAGGCTCCTGTGGGATGAGGCTGTTTGGGTCTGCTCCCTGCAGCAAGCAGTGGCTGGATCAGTATTTATGTAGCAAACAGGATTCAATCAAGCTAAGGAGATATATCCTCTGTCCCAGGGATCAGCAGCCTTTCTCTAGCATAGTCCTCTAGCATGACCACAGGAAAGGGGAATGCTGCCTGTTCCCTGTTTCTACCGCCTTTCTTACAATTCAAAGGCCTAACAAGCCAAGAGCAGTCTTTGACAGCCCCTTCACAAACATCAGCATCCAGTGCAGAGCTCCTACACTCAGTTGAAGGCACCAAGAAAAGTGCCTAAGACTGCCAGGGATTATAAAAGCAGCCAAATGCACCCTGCCTTTGTTAGGGAGTGTGAAACCAGACACGGGAGCATAGGAGACAGTGGCTCTGAGGCACTAGAGGAGCAGCTCCACGATGGCAGAGGGTCTCTGCTGCTGGCAGTGTCTCATGCAGGAAGTTCTGTTGCTCTTCATCTGGCTCTGCTCTGAGACTCTCCCTCATTTCTCTTTCTTCTTTTGCCCTTTCCCAAGACACAAGTGAACTTTTCTCCTGGCTTTATAGGCAGCAGAATTTAATTTTGCTTCAAAATGGTAAAAATCTTTCAGCTGTTTTGTTCCAAGAGAACAGGAAAATAAATAAATGAATAGGATTAGAATAAAGCATTTTTCACTAATTAAATACTTAGTCACATTTTAAAAAGCAGAATACTTGTAATTAATGCTGTTATGCATTTATCTAACCATATTTCATCACTTCTAGTTGTTTATGAAAACTAGCTTTAATATATTTGGTGGTCAATTAAAAATAATAGGTTGTATAATTTAATCTTTTCTCCAGTGCTGGAAGTAATTTTGTGTCTTACACATGCTTTTTTTCTGTCAATCAAAACAACAACAAACAGATCTTTTAAAATAAGAGATATGCTTCAATAATCAAGTTTTAGCAGTTTTGGAAGTACATTTTAAGCAAGTGTAAAGTTATATTCTGGCATTTCTTCAGGACACTTTGTTTCTTCTTGACGGCATTTTATTTTACAGCAGTGTAAAAGAAGTGACAGGTTATTGTGTACATAATCATGGCTAATTTTTAACTTCAAACACACCTCTGTGATCTTAAAAGCTTTTCATTTGTTCATAGGCACAGGTTTGTACAAGCCCTGTGCAACATCCATACGCTGTTTTAACAAATAGCTATAGTGGTGGCTCTCACTCCCAAAAGGTTTAATTAGATCTGAAAAGCAGTTTAAGCTCTTACATGACTTCAACATGTATAAGCACCATGAAAAATGTTCCCACTTTAAATTGAGATGTGCTACAGCTTTCGCAGAAAAATGTTGCATCCCCAAATCCTGCTGGGATTGATAGGTTTCAAGGTAAGCAGCATCTCAGAAGATGTAGTCAGTTGAACTGGGAGTATCTGGGAACTTGGAAGTCTGACTGGTAAACCCCTCATGCACTGTGGTGCACTTGGTGAATTTTGTGCTCAAATAGTTAGCTGATATTTCAATGACATTCAAGATCAGGACAATAGAAAAACATCATTGTGTAGGACCTTGTTCCCAAACACGCATTCTCCATTACCATAATGTTCTCTATATCACAGATACTCCTTGTCTGGAGGTATTTTTCATTAAAAAAACCTAAACTCTCTTACTAAAAATGTCATACACATCATCACAGATGAAATGTATTGTAATCTCTATATATTGTCATATATACAAAGGAATTTACTTTTCATTCAACACAGATAACTAAATAAGACAAAATTAAACACATTCATCAGTAATAATTTCAACTTTATAGTCAGTTTAATGACATTCAAAGAAGCCATATATCTATTTCAAAGTAGTTTAAAATTTGTTAAAATATATTATTTTAAAAATATATTAAAATATCAATTTTTAGAAATTCATATGAAATTCCATTCCTTCAAAAAAAACCCCCTGAAATACTAAAGCTATTCCTGTATATTTAATATTTAAACCAGTAGTATGATTTTAAAGTTCTTGATGTACAATTCTGATAATTACATTTAAATCCTGATAACCAGTTTAACAACTTTGTAAGAGCCTGAAACAATTCTATATTGGAAACTTATAGCAGAAGTAAGCTCAGGGTAGTAAGTAAGAATTGAGTTAATTTTTAAACAATGGTCAAAATTTACTGCTTCAGTGAAACGAGACCTACTTTTGTCAGCTGGTAAATTTGATACTAATTCTGTTCAAGCAAAAACACATTATCACTCTGAAAAACATGTGTTTTTAGGATTTTTTCCCAATTAATTCAATCCCATAGTCAGGAGCAGCACTGAGCCCATAAAATTTCTTTTTGTGTGGTTTCTTGTGTGGATCTGTCCCACTACCCAAAGCACAGAGCAAGGGGGGAGGCTTACAGTAATACCTATGTATAGCTCCTGCTCACTCTGTGAGAGAGCAAGCAGAGAGTGAAATGGGGTACATCTGTCCAGTTTGGTGGTTGTAACCTTTAGAGGAGACAAAAAGTGAGCATTGCCTGGGCTAGTGAAAGAGGGACACAGTGCCTGAGTCTCCAACAGGCCACCTGAAATGAGGTGGGGACTCCTTGCAGTCCACCCCCACTGCCCACTGTCACTTGATGTTTCACATTTAATCAGTCTTGCTTTTGAATTGGTTAGAGGATGGCAGCTTTTGATAAAATGTTTAATTTCCAAGTTTTGTCTTTCATCTCCTCTTATTAAAGTGCTTTTTGGCACATCACAAAAGGAGCAGTCTTGACTTGCAGATCAGATTTTGTTACAGAAAAGCCACTACCAAAGGTACAACAACTAAGATAATCCCTCTCCCTGCACTAAAAAGGCTGGGTAAAAACAGATCTAATAAAGCAGCTGTTTGATATCTATTTTAAATGGTATAGCTCTCTTGAGTGACTGAAAGTCTATAATTTAAAAAACCCAGCAGTGATGTAAGAAAATGTACTTATTTGCCCTACATGAAGATGATCTCATCAATATTTCTTCCTAGATGCTGAGACAAGTCTGCTGTCATTGCTCTACAAGTCCTGTAGAGTATCTGAGGGAATTGTGTGCTCTTTAGCCATGCTGTGAGTCCTGACGCTACGTGCCAGCCTAAAACTGATTTGATTAATCAACATATCCCCTTCTGGTGGAATCTCAGGGCTGTTGCTCACTGTTGCTGCTTTCAGTTGGCGCTACAGCTTACTGTCTGTCACGCCTTTCTGTGCACCGAGAGGAATGTGCCATACTGCAGTCCTTCTGGCTGCTGCTCTTTTTGGTGGCACCAGGCTGGAGATTCCCCAGCATGAGTGTTTTCCCCCTCAATTTTTGTGCATACAGGAGGATGTTTGAGAGGAGCACAAAGTCCTTCAGTTTGGCATGACTGTTGGAATTAACTGCTCCCAGCAAAGACAGTTGCATGTCACTCCTCTATCTTGATATCTAAAGAGAGAACTTTCAAAGTGCCAGCGGGAGTTTTTCAGGGCACAAATAACTCTGAGTATTTTCTTTGATGCATACTCATTGCTCCTTCACTTTGCATGAAGGATTTCACCACAAGAGACTTACCTTTCTGCATATTTCCCTGAAGCAAATCAAGGAAGTTCCAAATGAGAAAAAAGTGCACACATTGATTTCAAGTATCTGAGAATTTGGAAAGAAATATTCACTGCATTCAGCCTGCTCTGCCTTCTAATAAGGGCAAGAACAGTATGCTGTTGTCCTGCCTGGCCTCCCACCCTCTTGTCTCTGACATGGATGGCCAGTGGCTCTGTGCCTGATTTTCACCTCCACCCTGATGCCAATCCACCTTACCAGCCTTCTGTCAGGTCACTGGGGTAACTGCTGATCCCTCTAATCTCCTGCCAGGTTATTTAGTTGGCAAGAACCCATGTTGGATACATGACATTTGGTCTACTTTTACTTTTAGACTGCTTGTAAAAGGACACTGCTTTCCAGTTCTCTAACTTTAGGACCTTTTTGTTTCATTCAAATTTGAAGCTTTCTGCTGCAACCTCCTTTTTTATAACACCCACTTACATAACAAGTACATTAACTGAGGTCCAGAGTATTTAATACAATAAGGCTACCTAGCAAATACTCCAGTTTAAAAAGAAATTTCACATCATTTATTTTTTCATAAAAATAAATGTTTTATTTTATATTTTTATGTGTTACATGAGTCTAAAAACATGAAGATATTAAAAATGGATATACATGGATATATACATAAATGAATATACAAATGGATATATAAAAACATGGTGATTGCAACTTGCCAGTGTACAGGCAGAGGCATTTTCAGAAACTGGAATATTTTTGGAAAACTACAGGGAATAAGCTGAGCAAAGCTGAAGCAACATGATGCATAATACTATACTGCTATATGTATGATGAACAGTTCTTACTGATAATTACTATACCATAAGAGATCTTCCCAATATATACAGATTTAGTAGTTCAAGGATGTATCTTCTGCCCTGTAGGCTTTTTCCTATGCTTACAGAGATCGTGTTCTAGCTATTTTATTACTTACTAGAAGGAATGACCCAAGTGAGGTAGACTTCTGATCGTCTAACAGTCCGTCACAGTCAGTCTTGGCAGCTAATAGTTTCCACCTCTAAGACACTGTAACAAGGTTACAGATAATTATATTTAAGTGTTCCTCAGCAAGGTATCAGATATCTGTCTGTAAATGAAAATTATACCAGACAAAGGTTGCTGAGCTCACTAGGCAGGAATGGTGCAATTCACAGAAAAGTTTAGTCCTCTATGTTCTCTAAATACGGAAGCAGATAACTATTTTCCAAATAGGAATAAGATACAGTAGTAATAGTAGTACTACGCAAGCAACACAGTTTAGTTTCTACTTCAAGACAGATAATGTGCTTGCCATATTCCTGTGTGAGTCTTTTACTACACCTGAAATTTTATATAATTTCTTATTGAGTGAAGACAAGAGCATATTATTAGGGCATTCACTAATGCAAGCTATCTGTGTCCAAGCAGAGTGCTAAAATCTCTAGAAAATGTTTCCATATATTATCAAAAATGATCTTTTAGCAACTAAAGAACATAATTCTCCATATTATGCTTTTGAGAAAATTGGATGCAAAATGTTTCAAAAATCAGAATGACTGAAACTTATAGCCACGATTTATGAGTAAAAGAAAATCAAATACTAAACATAGTGTACAGCATTGAGTCAGCTATTAGAACAATGTGTGTGTGTGTGTGTGTGTACTTGCTAAAAAAACCAGTAAGAGTACATTTATCAGCAAAATCCTTTAGAAACAGAAGTTTAAAGGAAATTCATTATTGAAAAATAAGTTACATTTTTTGGAAAACGCATTATATATAAATAATTCATAGGGGCATATTGATTGCATTTTAAAAATCTGTTTATTTGTATATTTACTGAATATGTAAGTACACGAACTGCAAGAAAGGAGAAAAAATTCGAAATAAATATAATATAAAACCATAAAATAGTATAAGTAAAAAGATTGTTTAGAAAAAGGGAATTACAGAGCAGTTGACATTACTTCATTGATGAAATACAATTGGATACTTTAAAGTAAAATTATCTTGTTGAAATGCATGTAGGAAGAGGAGAGTTACCAGCACGGTCCTTCATGGCAATCTGAGAGCAGAGAAATTTGCAGGCACAGACAGTGTATACACATAGATCCACTCAGTCTAATGAAAGAATGATCACGGGGCAATGGTCATTAGGCAGTCATAATACTAATTTTAAAGAGCAAATTATAGTTTGAATATTAGAAAAAAACCCTAAGGAAAGTAGGTAAACAACACTGATATGTATAGTGACAACTTTATGAACTAAGATTGCTCCCTCACTTGTATATTTTTGAGCCACCACAGCTAGTTAAATTATTTTTGAAATGACTTACTAAAACACAAGCTAAAGTGGAATTGTATTTTTCTCAGTTAAACTTTCTGACGAGGACAATTTGCTTTTTATGAAAAGCCTGACTGATGCCACCACCTGCTAACTTGGGATCATTGTATCAGATGATTTCCCTCTACCACCTGCTTTATGGAATAGAGATGGAATCCAGCTGATGTTTTGACATTCTGGTGACAAGATTGTAACTGTTTCTGTAGCCTGTGTTTTAATCTAGGCATTTCCCCTGGAATAATCTGCTAATTTTAATTAGTTCAAAATGCTGCCATTATGAATTTAAAAAATTGGAATCTGGTAACTCTGGTTTTAAGAATTATTATTTTCTCACTTATAGTTCAGTTTGATTCCATACCACATCCAAATACTGAATTTACTTTAGTGCTTTTACTTTTTTTACTCAATTTGTACTTGTTTTGTATAGGATTAATCACCAATAAGAAGCCAAGCCATGGAGGATGGCATAGTATCTGTAATAACATCTCATTACACATAAATTAGGATGTAGATTGTCCATGTCTTCTAGAAACAGAAAGAGGCAGCCATTCAGAAATTACCATAAGTACTATTTTTGCCTGAACAGTTTCACAGGAATGCAAACATGACAAAGTCATGTGTAATTTCTCCCTGTGAGCCCTGATTTGATGTTGCCAGTTTTAAAGAATGCTCTAGGTAACTCACTATATACACTTATCTACAGTTTCTTGCTTTATAGCAGCACTTTCAGGAGGAAATTTGCATGTGAGCAAAGCACGCATATTCCCCTAAGAGGTCTGACAGCCACTTAAGTCCCTTCGAGGCCCCTAGGTTATTCTGTGCCTAGGGAACAGTCTTACAATTTTATTAAGTACCAAATAAAAGTGCTCGTTACTGCCTCAAAGTGTAATGAGAGAGCTTATCTTTATGCATGTATAGGAGACGTTAAAATGACAGCAGAACTAAGGATTTCTCATTCTTTAGTAGTAAATGCATTATTGAGTACAGAATTTTAATACTTCTCTGGTTTTAGAAATGAAAATTCTTAAAAGAAGAGGGAATTAGTCTTGGAAAGACAAAAGAGGAAATGAAACTGGCTTATTGACTCAAATTAAAAGTACTTTTGTTTATATTACTGTTATTTAAATATTGTCCATCTTGTTTCTCTCCAAAGTCTGAAATCAAACAACCAGATGATTTTGCTTCAGTATCTAGCAAACAGGGTCTACAACACAACACCCTTTGCTTGGCAAGGAAAGTCTTAGGATTGTTAATAATAGTTATCTGAATTTTGCTAGTAACATTAGAGTTTGTGTCCTAGGAAAGCATACAATGGTGATACTTGGTGATCAATTTGGTACCTTTCTTGTGAGTCTCACAGCTGGGAAAAATAGTGTCTGAAGGAAGATAAAAATATCCCATGTCTGAGAAAAGCCCAGAATGAAGATGGCAGTTTCTGGTACGTTAATTCAGTGAGTATCAGCTGGCAGAGAACTGACAACTCTTTTCCTAGAAGTTTCTTGCAAGACATGAATCATATACTCTCTCCAGGAAAGCCTGTTAATACTACACATGATTTCCCTCTCCTTTTGTCGTCAGCAATTTCATAATCAGAGTTATGAATTCTAACACATGAATAGTATTCTAACAATGAATAACAATATCTGGTCCAGTAAGATATTGCAATGATCCATGAATTTGTGATGTTCCAACATTTGTGTGATATGACTATGACTGTACTGTCAGAACAGTGAAATTAATGCTAAACAAGCTCACATCTCCTTTTGAAACAGCACTGGGATATGAGGATGTCTCATGATACTAGTGTTGTGCTCTAAGTAATCCTTTTCATCATGCTATTGAACCACACCTAGCAGAGTGATTTGAGTTCAGATGCTTCTGGATCCTCCCAGTCTTTGTGCAGTTCACCACGTGGACATATACTTAAATGCAAATCTCTGGTTTTGAGGAGTCTAATTCCTGCTAAAGCCAGCATTTCTAAATGGCACAGTGTACCACTGGACAAACACAGATTTGAGTTAGCACAATTAGGAACCATTTCACTTGCTATTAATAATTTGATGCCAAATTTTATGACTGCTGTTAGTGTCTTGGAATGTTAAATTGATATTCTCTTGTAGACTAATTTTAGGTACTACACAGAGTGGGACTGAAAAAGGCTGGTAGCTAGGAGAGCACTATGTGAGCCAAACCATCCTTGGCATAACTAACAGCGTTGATAGGAGAGATGAATTGGGCCCTACGCCTCTTTACTTTCTCTCCAGCCAGAGTAACAGCTGCAGTGTGCTTGTGACTTAAAAAAAAAAAGAAAAAGCATGCTTTTTGGCAGTGAGTGCACATGCCTTTGTCTTCACATTACAATAATTCTTATTTTTCTGGATTATTTGTATGAAATCACTTGTACATCTCAGGTTAGAGGTTTTTCTTGTGCATGCTTCTCTAAAAGTTTGTGGTGACCTACATTTGCCTCTCCTTGAAATTCTCCCATCCAATACAACAGGTGCCTTGTGCTGATGGAGCACAAAGATGGGGTGAAGTTCGGAGCAGGATTCCTGACCCAGGGTTAGCAGGAGGCACATATCAGTCTGCTTCTGTCCTGGGTCACTGAGCCCCAGTACACCCATGGTACTTGCTTGCACAATGCTGGGTGTAATACCTTGTAGCTGGCACATGCCTCTTGGCTGTCCCTCCCACAGAATTTGTGATGATACCAGAGTGCTTGTCTTCACTTGTTACACAAAGAAATAACATTAATCAATCATAAGCTTCTTAGATTACTGGTTATGATTACCTGGTATGTATCTGTTTGCAAATAATACTTTTTACCAGTAAGTTAGTATTTAATAGACAATGCTACAAAATTATTCATATAAAAATCATTCAGGATCTCAATAAAACTAAGTGAAGCAAGTTTAGATTACATGGTATGGTATTCAGTACCTTTCACTCTCTATGTAAACCTATATTTTGCAGGAAAAAACTTGACAAACAACTTCATGTCAAACAATATAAAAATTATGAACCTTCTGTTACTTTAGATTAAGGAAAAAGTAAATTTACAGACATTAACCTCAGAGTAAGTCACGACTGTTGAAAAACTACTGTAGTGTGAATGCAGATAGTAGAAGAAATGTATACATACTGTGGGGAAAAAAAACCCCTTTTTTTTCCACAGCAGTATGTATCAAAATCACATGGATGGTCATGCAGGAAGAGCCCAGCTGCCAAAACAGAGAGAACACTGACTGACCCACCCACACACCTCCCTCCAACAAGCCCAGCTCCTGCAGCTCCCTACAGATGGGGTTGTGCAGGAGGCACGGTGGGGCACAGATGGGAAGGGCCATGGGATAGGCAGCGAGCCAGGCTCACTGCAAGGCTCAGCGTCTGGACAAGGCCAGCCTGCTCCTGACAACAGTAGCCTTGAGCAACAGGGACTCGGGCCACTCTTGTCCCTGTGCCAGAGGTCAGGTGGCTCCATGGTGTGTGCATATACATGTGCATAGGTATGGTATTAATATCTCAGGATAAGTGTGAGATAAGGGGATGAACAAGAGAAGTGACTGCAAACTGAGCAGATTTGTGCAACGTGCTTAGTGTCCTGTCAAGAACAGTAAATAAGAGCCTGAAGATCTCATTTAAATTGTATTCCACAAGACAGAAAAATGCCAAGATATAATAATAATCAAAAAATATATTTCATACAGTCTCCTATTTAAAATAAAATTTTTTCATAAGAAGTCTTACTTTTTATAACAACTTCACTTGTGAAATATTGTCTTTGCCTTTTCTGAATGAGTGACTTTTATAACTCTGTTTTCCACTTCGTGATTTTCAGCTCAAATCACTTACAAAAGGACACTTAAATCAAAAAAATGTAGTCAAAAACAGGTGAAAGGATTTAATAGCCAATCTGTGGTCCTAAGGAAGAAATTTATTAATTTTGCAGTATGCATTTTTACAAATCCTACTGTTTCATCTGGTAAGCCTTATCTACTGCAGCATTTTAAGTGCACAATACAAATATTTGAGTAATCATGACTTAATTGCAATTCATTTTGTCCATGAAATCCTAGAGAAACCCCGAGGAGGACAAGTGATTTCAGCAAGCACAGACTATCCCTCTATTTCATTGGCTTGCAAAGTAACTGGTGAAATATACTTCATTCCAAACATATCAGCTGAAAGAGATAAGTGAAAAGAATAAATACTGTAAATAGATGGATTTATTTCACTAATGTAGGAGGCATTTTAAAGACAACTATTCAATAGCAAGCTTTAATGTCAATGCAAATTTAATGAAGTCAGACTATATTACATCTCTGAGGACTGCATTTGCAGATGCAAACCAGCATAGTTCCACTGCCTTAGCTGGAGCTTTACCAGTCTGTAACTTCGAGCCTTGAAAAATCTTATTAAATATTCTCAGTTGTGTCTCCTTTCTTCTGTTTCTTTGTAGCCAAAGGCTATTTTCTCCTGATTTTTCCCCTACATCTCTGTTCTTTTAATAGGTCTTTTCCTGTCCTTTTTCGTCTCCCCTTCAGTCTTTTGAGCTTTCTCCAAGAACTTTTTTTTAAAATTTTTGTTTCATAGAATCATAGAATAATGTGGGCTGGAAAGAAGCTCTGGTAGTCACCTAGGCCAACCTCCTGCTCAAAGCAGGACTAATTTCCAAGTTAATTCAGGTTGCTCAGGGCTTCCTGACCAGATGAGTTGTGAGTATGTACAAGGATGAAGACTGCACAACCTCTCTGTGTTCTTGTTTCTGTACTTACCTGCCCCCTCCTTTTTTTAAAATTTAGTTTTAATATTTCATTATGGGTTTTTTGTAGTTCTGCTTCTTTGAATTGCTTCCATAATTCTTCATCCTCATTTCATCGTTATGCCTGTCTCTACCCTTCTACCTCTAAAAGTTGTAGCAAACATACTATTTCCATGGTTTCTATATTTTCTGATGTACTTATTTTTCTTTGTAATAGAAATATACCTCTTACTTTGATATACAGGGTTATATTTGCCCCTCACAAGATTCAAACTAATGCCATATGGGTAGAGGTCAAATGAATGACCGCAACTTATTGCCCAAAGCCATTCAGGTAACATGAACACCACTAGAACTGCCTTAACCCCCTGCCTTACTGTCCTCTGCTCCTGCACAGCTAACCCATCTTGCATTTGAAAATCAGACTTGTGCCTAATACCCGTAGAACTTCAGTGGTTTTTGAAGGAATAGTGGCTGCTAAGTATAAAAAGGTGTTCAACTCTCAGGCCTCACATTGCTTGAATCGTCAGATTCACGTTTGGAAATTAACTTTTCGTTTCAGTTGAAAATCTGGAAAAAAAGTGCCTTAGCTGGTTCTTGTCCATGGCATTGACAGGAGCTACTGGAACATCTGTCAGTCTAAATGAAGGTTGTCAATTTTAAATTGTTCTAAACGGTCAATCTTCAGGGAGAGATAGACCTCCAGTGTTTACCATAGAAGAGCCATGGTCCATTCTCACGAAGAACACAGGGAAAGTTAAACATACAAACATGAGATTTTAAAAAAGTAATTTCATTGCTTTTAAAATATTTGCATTTGAAGTAAATGTCTTTCCTAAAATACTGAAAATACATACATTGTTAAAAAAATGGAGTCGTCTGATATTTTCTTTGAAGTGGTCTACAACAAAGCTTCGTGCATGAATTGGGAACATTGAACCTTTGACTTTCCTGATGCTTAGTGCTTCTGTTTATTTTTACAACCAGTAATTTTGCAAATCATAAACAACTGAAATATCACATCTGAATCAGTGGATATTTGCCTACATTTAATGAAGTAGTGCCCATTTGCTTCATCACTGACAACTATTTAAGTTGACTGTGAAGGAGATAACCTGCTGCATTCTGATAACTGCTTCAACGAGTAAGATCCAAGAAACAGGAAAATTCTAATTTGCTGGAGAAATCTGAGACGTGTACAACAATTGCTCCTCTCAATTTCATGTCTTACTATTGTTTGTACATTTTATGCCAATAAAATCAAAGCACTAAACTTTGCTCTACTTTTGCTCTACTCTATTTTGCCCATGTGTGTTCTGCAACAGGACATCTCAGGATACTGAAATGAGTCTTGTATCTTCATGCTTCCGGGGTGGGCAGAATGGACCTCTCTCCTCCCATCTCCTATTCTTTCTCATACCCAATTCTCAGAACTGGAATTCTGTTTTACCTATCATGATCAGTGTGCTCTGGTGTATGCAGTTTGAAAGAAATAGTTTGAAATTCTTGCTTCTTGTTGGATTTCTTTGATATTCATTGTATTTGGAGACATAAGCTTTCTGTTTGTCTTCACTGTGCAGAACTCTTCAGATTTCAAATATTTTTTCTTCTTTTCATATGACTGTGCTTATCAGTGACCTCACATAGAGAAAACAGTTTAATATGCATCTGAGTGCTTCCATCTTCTGAGCAGTCAAGAAGAAATTCAGTATTCCCAACAAGACTCAATATTCTCAAGATTACGCTGGATACCAATATACATTAGAGCAATCCAGATATTCCTTCTACAATCCTGGATTCTTGGTAGGGGATGTATGATTTTATTCTAGCAGTGAAGGCTGTTCAGTACTACACAGCTTCACTCAAGGCCTCATTCCCTCATTTCAGGAGAAAAGTATTGTCTCCTAACATGCTTTCAAGTAAAACAGATAATCCACACGCTCCAGGGATGCCGAGCTCCCTGAATGCTGGGACAAGCAACTTTATAAGACTTTGCCCAGACAGAACAACCCAAGCAGGAGACCTGGAGCTAGAACAAGTCCTGTCTGTCGACACTGTGGTGTCAGGCTCTGCCGGGACATCCCCTTCCTTCGAGGCTGCGTGGGGAAACGGCTTCCCCCCAAAGCTGAGGTGCAGGGGACGGTGATCGGCGGGGGCTGCGTGTCGGTGACACTGAACCTGTGGGACACTGACACCTCTGGATATCACGGCACGGCCTCTGCCGTTCCTGGTGGGAATGTGGCGTTGCCAGGCTTCTCAGAAGCCCGTATTTTTGCTGGAGCGACACCTCTCGCGTGCGGTAACGCCGCCTGCACCCGGGGCGGGGGGCGGCGGGACGGGGCCGAGACCCCCGGGCCGGCTCTGCCCACGCCGGGGACGGCCGGAGAGGGGAGCCTGCTCTCCGCCATTGGGCGGCTCGTGCCCCGGGGGCGGGCCGGGCCCGCGCCCGCTGCGAAGTGCGGAGATGGCCCCGCCTGAGGGCAGCGGGCATCTCCGCGCCGCCCC
>VZTH01000550.1:165323-331755 GCA_013397815.1 Aleadryas rufinucha
TCCCGGGGGCGGCGGGTGGCGGGGCCGGGCGGCCGCCGCGGGGTCTCGCCGGGCGTCCTGGCGGCAGGCCCCCGCCCCCCGCCTGTCACTGGACCCCGGGCTGGCGCCACGAGTGCCGTGCCAGGAGCCGTGCGGATGCCAGCGAGGGGTTGCTGCTGTGCTGCTGTGTCAGGCTGAACCTCCTCCTGCCTTCTGTTGCAGAGACCTTAGTGAAGCAGCTCTCCTCTTATGAAATCATCACACCTGTTCGAGTGAATGAGTTTGGAGAAGTTTTCCCGCACACGCATCACTTCAGAAGGAAAACAAGGAGCTTGGACGCACCGCTGGAGCCCGCTGCTTTCCGAACACATTACCAGCTCAGTGCGTACGGGCAGGTCTTCCAGCTCAACCTGAGTGCTGATGCAGGCTTCGTAGCCGCTCAGTACACGGTGGTGCACGTCGGAGCCCCGCAGAAGCCGTCCTCCCCTGACTTGCGCCACTGTTTCTACCGCGGGCATGTCAATTCCCAGGAAGCGCACATGGCTGTCTTCAGCATCTGTGGTGGTTTGGTAAGCATGTTGGTCACTGTTTCCTGTCTCCATTCATATTCTCCTCCCTGAAAGAAATGTAGTGGGATGCCTTTGCTGGAGAGCTAAGCTGGAAATTCTTGGGCGTCATTCCAAGTAGTTGATCATGAAATGTCTTGGCATCAGCCTTGTGCAGTCATGATGATACTTTTCTGGTGGGATATACAAATGCCGCTTTCAAAGGATCTGTTGCTGGCCAGTAATATAGTTGCTTGATGTAACTCCTGACACCAAGAGCATTATAATGGAGGAAAAAGCATGGCTTAGAAACACAGTAAGCTATTGATTTGATAAAATGATGCTGTCAGCTGGGATCAGTTATGTGTTTGTAGCTTAACAGATATTGTGGTTGTGTGTGAGGAATAATGGTAGTTGAGATGATGAGAGGAGCTGGTGTTGATCAGTTTCTTCCTCAGCTTTCAGCAATACTGGAGAGGAATGTTATATCCTAGTAAGTGTGCACCAGTGCTCTCTAAACACATTTCTGCTAAAAGGGAATAGGAAATTCCCTAACTAAAGTGAAAGTGGGTCTTTGAAACGCTTCTTAAGAGCTGAATTGAGTAAACAAAACTCCAGCGACATACATTCTGTACTTATCCCTTGATAGCATTTATTATGTCTTCCAAAGTGATAATGGAGAAATAGCATCACACAACTGTCTATGAAAACAGTTGTACTGTGTTGCTAAATTTTATAGTTTTGTGCCTAGAAACATGAAGACTTATACCTTATGCTTTACCACATCAGTACTTATTGAAATGCCAAGGACGAGTCGTGTGACATGCCCGCTGTAGAAATACAGCATTGTAAATATTACTGTGAATTTGAGGTTGTTCCTTTTTTTTTTTTTTTTTTTTTTGTNCTCAGGAAAGTAAAGGTCCAAGACTCTTATTTTTGGGACCTCAAGAAAATCCAACTTCATATACTAAGCTCTTTCTAGTAGCCTACAGAAAATAGAATGCAATTGGTTGGATGCATTTAGGACTGTTTAAAGTGTATTAAAAGAAGGTGTTACATAGGACAGAAGAGAGAATCAGAAATAAGTGGTATTTGAGAGAGACACCTCTTTCTTTTGCTTCTTGGATATTTGGATATATACCATCTTGGTTTTGGGTTGAGGTGTGTAGACTTTGGATAGTCCTTGGAAATTACTGGAGAAGCAAGCATTTGAAAACAGTAATTCTGTATTCATCCTAAGTTTTGTCTATATATCTTGCTTTTCAAACAACTGCCATTAGTTCTTGACTGCATTATCCAAAACCCAATTCAAAACTATACCAAATACCTTAATATGTTTACTAACTCAGAGAGGGAGTAGGAAAGATGAGGGATCACAAATATGGTTGGTTTTATTTCTTCCATGTTTCATATTTTAATAGATGCTCAAATACCATGCCGTTGAAAATAGTGGCATACTTTATATGGAATAAATATGAGAAGTTTTAAAAATTTCTACTTTTATAACCTTTGCTGCCTGATTGAATTCTATTCCTGTACACTGTTGCTTTGCATTACTTGAAGGGACTACGTGCATTGAAAATAACTTTTCTGCAAAACATGTACTTACTGCTGTTAAAAGTTGTCTCAACTACCTTATTTATCAGTTCTCAAATTCTTCATCACTAGACCATTTTCTTCCCTGCACCAAGATGAATGTCTCATTTCTTGTTTCTCTCCCCGCTCCTCCTTACTGATACATTACAGTATCGTCATGTATGTGTATGGTCAGAGATCCCTGAGTGCCTTTAAATTAGGCCTTTGCCTCTTCTAGATGAGCCTTGTGAACTTTCGCTGCAGCTTCCAGCTGTACTTCATGCCCTCAGTCATTGCCTGGCTGACAGAGTGTCCAGTCTGAGCCACCAGCAAAGACCTTTCTGTCTCGGTGCTCTCTCACCTTGGACCTTCTCTCACCTCCCATTTCACCTTCTGCCCAGGCACACACAGCCTTGGAAGGTGTGTAGCATAGCCAGTGTTGTGTCTGCTTTCCACTCAGTGGTGAAGGTTTTCAGAAGAGGAAGCAGAGCCTCCATGGATGCTGTTGCACTTTTGTGGGATATGCCTATATTTTTCCAGGGACGGATTTTGTGGTGGTCATAGCCAGCTGGTTGCCTGTAACTACACAGAGTGTCCTCGACCCTGACTCAGAACCTTCAAGCTAATGTTCTTCCTCATCTTCATGAATTCTGTCTTGTGTGACTTCCAAAGGAGAAAACTTTTTTGGAGTTTGGAGAAGAATGGATGTGAAAAGAGGGAACTACAGACTGAGTGGAATTGTCCTGTGAGATCTTGTCTTCCCTGAATGCATTCCCCATTCCTGGATGAGACTACCCTCAAAAATGAGTAAAAAGATGTTTTTATTCTCAAAGTTTTTAAAATTTCATGGGTTTGTGTGTTCAACAAATGTACCTGCAAAACTACATCAGTCAGTTATTGCTCTTTTAATGAACAGTGCCATGCTTCATGAGTGCATTCAGACATTTAAAGTCTGACTGCTGTTGAGGTAAGATACTATTTCTTGTGAGCAAAACAGTAGAAACCAGACTAGTCACTCGGTAGCCTTGCGTTATTATATTTATTTTAAGTAAAATCCCTTCTCTTTGTAGGATCACTGAACTTGAGTTTGGTGTATGGAAGTTAAGGTACTGCTTTGAACTATTAGGTATAATTTTATCTTCCAGCTTTGCAAGATAATAAGGCAATTGCTTATGTTTGACCAATGCTGTAAAAGCTAGGGAGGAAAAAAATAACTTGTACTTAGTCATAAAGGTACAGGAAGTGTAACTGTGGAATTTTAAAAATTGCTCTGGATATGTGCCTGAGTCATGTGAAGTGAAACCAGGTACTTGTGTTCACTTTATCTTGTAGGCATCTATCCCCAAGGTCTGACCGCATTCATTCACAACTTCATTCCTCCATCTCAGGTTCCTTCTTTTCTTTTTTTTGCATTCTCAAGTTGAGTGTGTTCTCCCCTTCCACTCTGCTTTGCCATTTCACCCTCTGTTAAGCCTTTTCCTGCATGTGCTAAGAGCGTGTACAACCCAGAGTACCCATGGAACATTGCTTAATGGCTCCTGACACCCTGTATGCAGTTTTGTTGTGTTACACTTCAGGGCATGCCCTGGGTTCAGGGGTGCAAATGGCACAGGGAGGTTAGAAGGTCAGCAGGGAGTCTGTAGTAATTGTGAGGAGGGAGTGTATAATTAGGGAACTTTGGGATTTATCAAAGGCAGAGGGTCATTTGGAGTGATGGCTTGGCTGAACATCTGATCACATAAAAGCATATTTCTTGCATCTTTAGAGATACTTTTGAGATTTCAGGCTTTATTTCACTTAATTTTCCTAAGTTCTATCTTTTTTACTTTTACTGCATTAGTCAGTTATAACTTCCTACAAACATGGGAAAAGGGATCTGCTGTGGATGTCCCTGGATGCATGTAGACTAAAAGAGACTTTTCAAATGTTATCCAGACAGCAAAATCAAAGAGGTAAAACCCCAAATAGTTAAAAATCGTTTAACTTTTGAGAACATATGACTTATGAGTTGACAAATACAAGCAAATACCAGTGAATGAAGTGTCTTATAAATGACGATGGCTCCCTTATTTTAACTAGAATGCATCTTCAATTCCTAGCAGGACCCCATCTTAAGAAAGGACTTTTTTTTGTTGTTTTTTTTGGTGTTTTTTTTTTCATCGTCCTGAATGAATGCTACAGAAACAGTTTGTTTAGTCTTTTGAGAAGCCTCGTATTTTTTCTCAGGGGTTAGGAGGGTGTTGACTGATGCTGAGAATAGTTAAAATCAGTTTTTGTGAGCTAGAAGAATGCTTAAGTGCCAAAGGTGTTTTATGTGACTGTGGTGAGAGAGCGAAAGGTAAGAAGGAGCAAATACATTCTTTTGGGTGTATGGTCTCTGGTGCGTAGAGCAATTTTACATGCTCACTGACTGGCAGAAGTTAGGAGTAGAAAAGTACACATGAATCTCTTCTTGCATGGATTTGCCAGCTGTCAGCTTCCTGCAGTCTAGGAAGGCAGGACCGCTTTGTTCTAATGTAGCTTTGGAGTGTGACAAATTCCTTCTTTGGCAGCTCGAGGAAGCCCTTGGGTATCACTCCCTTACTGCACATCAGACTTACTTTTGTCTGGAGAATGACAGGAGTGTGAACCTAAGTGTAGATCTTCACAATCCTCAGTACAGGAGGCTGTGTTTGTTTTTTATTAATGTGGGTCAGTGAATCACCTTTCTGAGAGGTTTTGAAAACAGCTCTGTCTGCTGCTATGGATGGGTCAAGTGGCTCCTTTTAAGAAAAAGCAAGCAATCCTGAAATTTGTCTTAAAAAAATGTGATTTTTAATTGTTTGGTTAAAAAAACCCAACAATCCAAAGCCCAAACACTAGCTTGCTAGAAGCTACTGCTAGCATAGCCAGCATCTAGTTTCTTGTGGAGATGTAGTGCAGGTAACAGATTCCAAATATTTGCTCCCTGGTTTTGTGCTCCTTAATACTAACAACTTCAATGAGTGAAACTACATTGTTTTTTCCAAGAAAATTTAACACTTGTAACTGAAAAACATGCTTACCTTGATGTAATTGAATGCTTTAACTCCTAAGCTGTCTCTTCAAAAGAGTTACTTTCTTAATCTGGAAGGCAAGATCGTTTCAGCATTCAGGTTACATTTATAGCACTATGAGCATCCATAAGGCACATACTGGGTTTCATAGTTTTTTATCTTAGTGTACTGATTCCATCATAAGCTAGGAAAAAAATCCTATTAAAATTTCAAGTCAAGGCAGTTGATTCTAACTTGAGAAACAAAGTTTTGTTGCTACTGGCTGGGTGATGTGAAGACTTCCACTTAGTAGTTCTGATTTCCCATGTCATACACGTATATAAGGTTGAGCTCTGGATCTGCAAAACAGGAAAAGCTTCAGTCCTTCCATTATAACCCTGTGCATTTGCTCTGTCTCTGATCAGCACAAAGTGGTTTTAAGTAAAAGGTTTCACTTTGCAAGTTCAAGATAAAGTGTTCTTTCTTTTTGGCTTGTTATAAAATAGTAAGACAATTTAGGTCCCCCCTACAGCTGTTGTAAAAACCCTGAAACTTCTCCAGTATGTTTTCCTCAGGCTCTTTACATCTTTACTTTTCCTGAAAATATTTCCGCAGATGCTATACCTTCATACATGGGCCTGCACAGATCAGCAAATACAGGTGGTAATTGCAGTTTTAAACTGAGACAATACATGGAGTTGCAGATTGTGCAGCTGAAGGTCTGTCGCAGAAGATGTCAACTAGGACCTGAGTTGGTCTGATCACCAACAAAATTCTGCAGGAATTGTCCTTTTGACAGACTGGGGCATGCCTGTGTAATGTTTTATGTCAAGGGTGTTCAGCCATCACTGGCCTGCCTTCTGTCCATGTCCTGTGTCTAGTGGCCTTCCTCCTTGGTGGCTACTTGGGCACATTCTGTTTGCCAAATAAATTGTTTTGATGGCTGCAGCTTGCTCTTAACTGATGCCTTTATTGTTTGGATCTATGTGACACAGGTGAATTTGCTGGAATGCTCTGGGCAGCCGAAGGAACTTTGATTTACTTTTATTTGTCTATATATACACACACACGTTCATTAAACTTCGAGGAAGTACACAGAAGTTTGTGTATGAGTGATAGGAGTGTCAGAGTACACAACATATGGCCCTTTGCTGTCACTAGGTGAGCTAAATTACTGGTGTGCAAAAAGGTGTTGGTTTTTTTTTTTGTCTGAACTTAATGCTTCCCGTCCCAGGTGGCAGTCAAAAGTTGGCTGTCATGGATCTAGGGAACTTTATACTCTTGGGGAATAGGTAGGCTTCCCACATGAGATTGCATATCTGCAATAGTCTTAATTCTCATTCTATTTCAGACATACCCTCATGTAGAAAATGGCAAGATTAGGGTGGCAAAGCCAGACACTGAGAACAGTTAATACCATTTGGGAATGCACATATTGACAGAAGTACTCAAGGTAGCTGACTAAGGTGAAAATCTAACCTTAGCTTGTGTGCTCTTGAGTGATAACTGCCTGTGATGGTGCTTATGAGGTCAAAAGGACTGCATGAACTATTCCTCTCCTAGTGAGAGAAGAAGATAGTTCTGCATCTACTTAAAAACATCAGAACTAGGAAGTTCTCTTTAAACAGAGATAAGTTGCAAATGTAAATTTGCTTGACAGTTTCTGAGACAGGCAAGATGATATCATTGAGTTTCCTCCAAGATAAAGTGTACAGATTCCCTAGGTCTGCATTCTGTCAGAATACTTAGCTTGATGATAGTTTAGGTGTTAAAATCAAATCCCCTAAAACTCAAAAGCCAAAAATCCACTCCTTCCCAAAGTAACCCCCAAACAAACAAGAAAAATCCATTTATCCATATATACATTTTGTTTTGCCAATTTCAGCAGGTATTGCAAGATAACTGCTTTTCTGTAATGGAATCTCCATGTCTATATCTATTAAAAAAAATCTGTTGTGCATATTTTTAGTTTATTTGTCAAGCTTGTTCACTGTGAATTGTATATAAAGGTAAAAATAAATAAATGACCCCTCCCTCTTCCTTCCACTCCAATGAATCTTGTTAATTTCCCTGAACCTCTACTCTTTCCCGGTGGCTTTGAGATTGTTTTTTTAACATTCTCCCAAGTTGTCTGCTATTTAGCCCCTCTCTTTGCTACAAATTTTATTTAGAAACTCCTGGAATACAGTTTTCACCAGGCTTCAGCCAGGCTTTCTTGCCTAGAATAGCTTCACAAAGGAATCCTCAGGTACCTAGTGCCGGGTTTTATACTTCCTACAAGAATAATCTTTCCCCTGTATGTTCCTTGTTCCTGAGTGAAAGTAGCTTGGCAGTAAGGACACTGGATCAAGTGCTATAGTTATCGTATGGTTATTGTTAAAGTGTGATCTAAACATACAAATAGGTAAAATCCCTTTAAGCATTTACATGGAACTTAAATTTCAATCTGGAATTAAGAAATTTTATCTAACCAATGCTTAGGTGTCTTGGCAGGCCAGGGCACTTCCAAGCATAGGTGAATGGCCCATCAATTCCTTTGATGTGTGATTACTGTCAATTCATGCAATCTTAACATCACAGAATTTGTAAGATGTAGTTAGATGCCTATAACAAACTTCTAGCATTTTTTATTCTCTAAGAACTTCAGAAGTAATGTTGCTTTCAATCACTTCTAAAAACGTATTCTACCAGAAAACATCCATTGCTAGATATTTCTTCCCTGCTGCTTAGCTGATGTTATTATTTATGATTTTATTACTATTTTCTTATTTCTATTATATTAGCTCTGATCTTAATACATTAGCTTGAACCGCTATCTCTTATTGTGTTTCTAGCTGAATTATCTTCTAGTAGAAATACTTTTTCCAGATGTTGGCAGTGTACTATGATCACTCTAATACTTTTTTCTTTCATTAAGCAATGCTTCTTAAGTCTTTCATTATAAAATATTGTAACAGTGAAGCAGGAAGAAAAATGTGGAGGGCTTTCTTACATGATTCAAGAGCTTTGAATAAGCAAGAGGGGAGGGATAGGAAAGGGGAAGGGAATAATATAAAAGGAAGGGATTTTGTAATTTACTTTGGCCGTTAAAGTGCTCTTTCTGTAAACTACTTGCAGGTTTTTAAGTGAGTTAAGAAGCCATACCTTAAGGGCATGAGGAGTACTTGAGCACAGGACTGGAGCTTACCTGGGAGGGAGTCTGCCAGCTTAGAGTCAAGTTTTCCAGAGCTTCAGTTGTTCTTTTAGAGTTTTTTGAAACTGTTCCAATTGTGCTTATTGGAACAGTTGGACATATTAAGATCAATTCCTCATTTCTGAAATCCACTATATATCCCTTATGTTTTCCATGTGTTCTGCAAACTTTATAGACAAAAATGTAATTTGTATATGGGCATGGTGCATTCTTTAACCATAATTTTGAAATACTTATTTCTATAACTTTTGCAATAGAGTTAGTATTGGTTAAGACTATACAGTTTTAAGCTGCTTTTAACCACTAAGTCATACCATATAGTGAATAGCTGTGTTGATCCCCTGAACCTTGATTTAATATAAAGTGTCTAGATCATCTGTAATATTTTAAATCCAAAAAATAAATTATCATTCTCATGTGGGTTTTCTCATAAATTTTCTCAAATCTATGCAGAGGCATATTTCTGGGTAGCACTCCGTTTACGGACCACTTATTTATGATGTGCAAGAGACTGTTTTCAATTTCATACTCCACTTCTACTAAAGAAAACTTTAAATGTGCTTTTATCTCTCTATCTGAAGAACAGAAGTAGAATGTTTCAGGCAGATTTCTTGTTAGATGATTTGAGAGGCATCTGTAGATGATAAGTAAATCCAGTGCATTTCTGATTTAATTTCCTGCAAATGCTTGGGCTCCTGTTTTAGCAACCTGCCTCTGTACATCTAAGTGACTTTTCTTTATTTCATTTTACCAAAAGTATTTTTCATTTGAATCTCACAGCCCTTTTCCTTGTGTGTCCAAGATGCAGCAATAACTCCATTTGTGACAGCAGAATCTGTCACCACATGAAGTGTCACTTTCCTGACTGGAGGACTGTAAACAGACAGTGCCGCGGTGGCCACACCGCCCGGTGGCGTGACCGGCGACAAAGTCACTGTCCTCCTGACTGAACACCGCCGGGTGTCACAGGCACGACAGCACAGTACAGGATTCTCTGTGCTCCTTGGGAGTGCAGCCGCTCTACCCAAGGGTCTATGGCCAGGGGCCAAGTGAGCAGGTGTAAACCTTGTTGGTAGGCGCAGCAGGCGAAGGCGAAGAGAGAGGGAGGCCTCAGGTAGCAGCAAGTTCCAAGATGTTTATTGGAGATAGCTCGAACGGAGCCAACCACCTGAGACTCGCCGATGAACTGGCGCGCTCAGCTCTGGTTGCACAGGATTTTATTAGGGGGAGGAGAAATGGGAGGAACAGGGAAACAACCAATGGGAAAATGATAGGGGATTGACACATAACCAATGGGTTTCCAAGGGAGGAGGTACAAGTATAAACAAACCAATCACCAACCGAGTAAAACAGAACCTTCTAGAACTTATTATAATATGCATTAACTTACTTATTAAACATCACGGAAACAGACCAATGAGGAACGGAGGGAGAGAGAACACTCTAGAACTGGAGGAGGGACCATACTCAGGAACACGCCTAGTAGGCGGAGGGACTAAACCTCTGTCCCATCCTCAGTTCCGCCCTCAGAGGTGGAGTCGTGGGCGGGGAAATCAACCCACAGGATGTCACTAATCTTGAAAGTGGGTTGAGCCACCACCACAAGACAGTGTAACTGGTGAACTGAATTTTTGTAGATGCATGCATTAGGAAAATGAAGAGCTAACTTGTGTGTTTTCATAGTGGATTTAAAGGATTGGAATGTGTGGCTACAATACAATGTCTTCTTGGGCTTTGAATGAAAAATATGAAATACCTGTCTTAAGGTAGAGCACTGTTTGCATCTCTTAAATTTTGCTTTTTCTCCCATACAACATAGTGAGTTCTTTTCAATCGAGATAGATGTGCAAAAATTTGTCATAGACTACTGGTAGGAGGCCTTCATAACTACTCAGTGGTAGTAATTGCTTCCTTACCCATACATTGTTGAAGAGGAAAGAATTCATTCAAGAAAGAATGAAAGCTTGTTGCATTGTAGGTTTTTGCTCTGCTATTTCTTACTTATCTAACTAGGCCATTGCTCCTGGAATACTGTGCAAGAATCAATGGGCCAAGGAGTGAGCAAATGGAAGCTTGACTCTGTTTTTCTAAGATAGTTGTCCCAAGGATCTCTAAGAGCGGACTCTCCAGTCTTAAGGACATGATTGTACCATCTTGTGTTAATCTTTTGATTTAAAATGAAAAGCTAAGAATAATTCTGAGGCCATGAATCATAACAGAGGATTCTGTCCTTCCAGCTGTCAGTCCTAACTTTTTGGCCTGTAAATTTGTGGTCTGTTATTGTGAATTTTTGAAGTGAGGAGACTCAGTCAAAAATATATGTCTTAGTGTTTGGGAGTTTTAACTTGTTTGTTTGTTTTATTTTTTTTAGAATGAAATAATAGAAAAATAATATAGCCTTGTTCTTGCAGTTAGTTATTTCCAGTGGAAGTCTGATATTCTGGAAATTGAGTTTAGTTTAAAATGTAGTATGAAATCTTTCCTTATTAGTTCTGGGGTATTGTTCTCATAATCTGTGTGTTGTAACTGAAACCATTCCTTTGTAAAATCTGAAAGTCTGTTTGTTGGAAAAGCCCTTAAAGAAACAAACTCAGATGATCTGCTCGACCTGTTTGAAAGAATAGGAGGGAAGTAAAATGTGTGAAATAAAGCAGGAACAATAATGTTCTTGCTTAAATCTAGAAGAACATAATTTAAATATTCATTATTTAGAAATACAGTTTTCAGTGTATCAGGAGAAAATAATTAATTAGCATGTTAGTGTTGACAAACAGTATGGGGTCAGATTTATGATGTTTTGTTAACTGAGACTTTAATATGTGTAATAAAACTTGAATCTTGACAGGAATTGATGCTTTGTCCCTCAGTGACGGGCTCTTGTTTGTCCCTGTCATTTGCCAAAAGGTTGCACCTTAAGACTTAACTGTCAAGCTGTGGTGTGTCTGTTTTCTTGAAGCCCTTTCTAGGCTGTTCTTGGTACGCTCAATCTGCTGTCCTCTACAAATTATATGCCCTAGAAACACTAGATGTAAGAAGGCTAAACTGAATGTTTAAAGGATCCAGCATGAAGACAACTTGCAAAGAATTTGAATGAAACTGAGGGGGAAAAGTGCTTCTGTGAGTTAAATGTCTTAGAAATTAGATTAAAGTCTTGAAATGAAAATACTGTTTAGCTGTGTCTTTTTTCATTCTGCGACAAAGTTGCTGTGGCGGATTCATCCACAATGTGTTGACAATAGCTCTAATAATGTTATGTATCAGGCAGGACTGCAGATAGACTTCGGGCATGTGTCAGACTTAACAGAGTTTTAAACATTGACAGCTGATAACTGCTTAGAAGGATCCCAAATTCAAGGGGATATTAGAATTCCAGTACACTACCCTGGACACTAAGGTAGTCCGCAGCAGTCTTGGAAAAACTTAGGTCTTAGGTAGATTGTTTGAAAAAGCCCTCTTCTTGCTTCTGTTCACATTTATCCTGCTCTGCCACTCTCTACAACCCTGAGTTTCAAGGTTGACATGTACACTTAATCTCTTAAACCATATTATGTAGATTTATCACTATTATCTTGGTCAATCTCATGCCTTACAGGCAGAATATCTGTCAGGATGCAGTGTACCTACTCACTTGATGTGTTTAATTGGCTGAAGCAAGGAAGTTACTAAAAAGTTTGAAAATAATTTGATGAAATTGTTACATGTTTTTTCTTCTTCATAGTCTCATGAGGGGAAGTACTTAAGCTATAGTAAATTATGAATTTGGTTAGAAGTGTAGTGAGAAAGAAGAGAGTCCTTTAGGATTTCATAATTGAAAGGATTATGGGGCAGGGGGCTGGGGGAAAGGAGCTTAATTTTTTGTTCTTTGTGTATGTGCCAGTGCTTTTGTTAGTAATCAGGTTACTGTGGTTCCTATTACATAGTTATCCATGTGTGTCTGTGATGGCCGGGAATGGGAGGTGTGTTGGGGGAATAAAGGAGAAAAACACTTCAATGGTGTTAACTTTGAATTTCTGGTACTCCATTCAAAAATCTTTAAGAAGAATATCATGTTAACACTGTTTCTAATGTATGGGAAAAATGCAATTTTAGAAGAAGAATAATATTACATAGATTATGTTGAGGACAGAAAGCAATGAATCAGTCCAGAATTTGGACAGCACTCAAATTCTGAAGTTCCTGATGGCCTCTGCTCTCCTTTGTACAGTTCCCAACTGGTCCTGCTTGGTTATACCTAGTTTCTCTTTATTTCTGTGGTGATCTCCTTTGTTTCATAACTCTTAAAGTAATTACCTTTGATATATTGTTAATATGCAAGGTAATCTGAGTTACTGTGGTGGGGCAAGGCTCTGAAAGCAAAGTTCTCTTGCCTTACCATCCAGGTTTCAGTGAAATTTCCCCCATCTCACATGCAATAACTTCAAAATATTATCATAAATAGCTTTTATTTCAATGAAAATTATTTTTATATCAGTATTTTCAGTGGAAAATAATTCAATTACTTCTCTTACTTTCAGATGGGCACCTTCAAGGCACATGATGGTGAATACATTTTAGAACCTCTGATGAAAGCGGATGGAGGTGAACATGAAGATGAACATAACAAACCACATCTTATATACAGGCATGATGAATTTAAAAAAAAGTATCAGAAATCCCTTAAACCTTGTGAAGTTTCAGGTATAGTCATACTTTAAATTTCAGTGTGACTTTTTCAAATGTCAGATGTTCTAAAGAAAAAAAACCAAGATTTAATTTCATAAATAATTTTTCTCCACAGTGTGCTATTAGAACCTACACATTTCTTTCGCATAGGTTTGTCAGCTGTTCTTTTGTTTTGTGACAGTGGCAAATTCAAAAGTAGGACAAATTGTGCTTATAAAAAAAATCCATGATACTGCAAGAACTTCGGTGTGGGTTTGTTTTTACACCTACATTGTCCCATATGTAAACACTGAAAGAGTAGATCCACAGGAGTTGTTGCTTTTATTCACAAAAGGTAGTGAACTTACTGCAAGTCTAACAGGTAATACATGACATCTGTCTTCCTTAATAATGAAAGTATCTAATATTACCATTAATTTATTATAATCTGATCTTATCCATTAATGTAGATATTTGTCCTTATGAGTATTTTAATAATTTATTTGCACTGCATATTAATAATATTTCATTTTATTTAAGGTTAAAGGAAGGGGCTTAACAGAACCTCTGCCTTGGACTTTCAGAGGGAGGACTTTGGCCTGTTCAGGGCACTGGTTCAAAGTGTCCCTTGGGAAACAGTCCTTAATAACAAAGGGGTCCAGGAAGGCTGGACATAATTTAAGAAAGAAATTTTAAAGGTGCAGGATAGGCCATTGCTATGTGCTGAAAGATGAGCTAGCAGGGAGCACAAGCTCTCTGATCAGTTCCTGGGCTGAACAGGGAACTTTTTGCTGGAACTCTTCTTGAGGAATATCTATCCAGGTGGTTAAAAATATAAAGATTAAAAAAAAAAAAAGTGTAGCTTGGGTGACTAGTGTTATTAATTTTGGAAAATTCTTAAAATGTATTTTATACCTGGAAACATTATTTTGAGAATTCTGCTTTTCCCTACATACTAAGGCCAGAAATTAACCATTATGTCAAGCAAATGTTCTTATTCCTGTGCCTTTCTTTTTTCAATGATAAATAATATGTACTGAACCAACTTAGAGGTCTTTCAGTTTGTTTTGTGTCTTTTTTTCTTTAATCTAAACAAGTTAGTGTGAGGAAAAGGCTCCAAGCACTAAGAACATAGTAATTTTCTCCCTTTTGTTTTTTTGGAACAATTACAAAAGATTGTGAGCTAGGGCTTACTGTCATTTTGGCGGGGAGTGAAGTTGCAGAAATGTTTATGAAGAAAAGCTTTGTGTTTTTATGTTTCTGTCCTTCTGAAGAAGAGCTGTCTCTCCTTTAATTCTAGTCTTGCTTGGTTCTTAATATCCTTTCTTCATAGAGGAATAAATTATATCAGTACTTGGAATTGTGAGAGTTTCTCTAGTAAGGGAACTTTGACAGGGGGTATGGGGGAACATAGCATTCAATACATGTTTTTAGTTTGAAATTGGACCATGATAATTCTGAAATTGTCTACCCAATCTGTTCTTCACTTTGTACTGTTTTCTTCTAAAACTAATCTGCCAATGAAAAATAGTGTTGAAACCCTGAAATATGCCATACCCCAGTCAGGATAGGATATTTATTGCATTTCCTCAGTCCGTAAGTTCTGTTTCCTTAATATATGGAAGCTCATCAGAGTTTTCCAGAATATGTTTTGGATAAATCTGATAGCTATTACTTATCCACTTGTTGATTTCTGGTGTTTGTAAACAAAATTAATTTGATTTGTTCTTGACTGGTCCCTAAGTTTAGGTAATCTTTAAACTCTCCTTATAAATATAAATGTTATTTCCTGTTTTGCTAGTCCTCTGGCATCTCAGACACCCTCTGTGGGTAAAGATTGTGTATATGAAATTGCTTCAGCCAGTTCTCTTCAGTGCAATCCAACTCAGTCAGTCAGAACACACAGAATATATGTGGATACTCTTAAACTAGTTCCTTTTCAAAACCAGTCCCTTCTTTCTTCCCTCGTTGTTGTTAGTGCTAATGGTTTCACAATTAGTATAGCTTTATTTTGTGATTGGCTTTTAAACAATTTCTCAGTAAAGTGCTTTCTGTTTTCTCTACTGTTTTTCTTTCTGACTTTATTGTGCCCTAACTTTAAGGAAGACAGACTATGGATCTCTGAAAAGTAGCTTAAAATTTACACTTAAGGGCTCTTCCCTTGAATAATGGAATGCATGGATTTAAATCCTCTCGAGGTGAGGGCGGCAGAATTGTGATCTCTGAATTCTTAGGTCAATGCTGTAGTCACTAAGTCATTAGAATAAAATGATTAAGAGATGTATTCTTTGGCCACTACACTTTAAGAGGGAAATCTAGTTTCCAGAAAGACAATGGAAGTTTCTTCTGAAGGGGCTGGAGTGTCTAGTTAGCTGCTTAAGTTCTAGAGCGTAGTGAGAATTCACATATGCTTCTCCATTAAGTATTTTTTATGTGAGCTGTTGCTAAGGTGACTCTGATAAAGGCATTGGTTTTTACGTATCAGGCATCAGAAGCCTCTAGGGGCTGGACTCTGCAGCATACTTGGAGGTATTACAGTACTTAGTTTGGAGATATTTGAGTAGATTGTGTATTTCCTTTAGAGCCTGATCCTACATAGTGAATATTAACAAAACTGTCAAGGAAGTCACTTAAGGTTTTTATAATAACTTGCTTATTAAGTTAAACTCCATATTTATTTAAATACAATATTTTGTAAATTTGAAAGTCAGTAGGGACTTGAATTCAGGAATGGGACCTTGTTTGTTTTTATTTGTTCTGCTGGTGCCAAAAGTTTGCGTGTAAAAATGTGTTTTGTTTAACTAACTTGCTTCCTTTGTTGTACTGATTAAGCTGTAGTGCTTATCTCCTTCCAGCCTTCCTGTTTGGATTATACTGCACTCTAGGAACTATGTAATATTGCTGTCTCTTAACTAATTTGTAACAGAGAATCCATTTATGATAGAACTGTATAATAATATACAAGACATCTCATTTGATGCTCCTATTACACTCTTCTGTGTTTCATATTTCGAGATTTTTGTTTTAGTTCTTGCACTGTTTCTCTTGAAAATAAGGTCATAAATATAAGTTTGTCTATTTTGGGCAGCCTTTTGCCTTTTTCCATTTAGCAACTGCATTCAATAGGAAATCTTTTTTTTACTTTACAGAGAAAGAGTTGAAGAAGAGCACTTTATTACATCCAGCCTTCAGCAGTTTAAATGACGAGAGCAGTGTTTTACAGAAGTCTCTGAGTTTAGAGTATGCTTTAAATAACATCTCTATAGAGGATGGTGGCAATCCACATTCCAGGAAAAAACGTTTTCTTTCCTACCCAAGATATGTAGAAGTGATGGTCACAGCTGACACCAAAATGGTTCGTCACCATGGGCAGAATTTACAGCACTATGTACTAACATTGATGTCAATAGTAAGTAAGTTCTTAAGTATTAGGAATTTTAATTATTTCTGTCCTGTTGTTTCCTTTTCTGCAACTTTCCTGTCCTCTGGTTTGATAAACTGTATAAAAGATTTTCTGTGTCAAGAAAAAGAGATTACTTAAACATAGATAAAAAAGTTGGGTCCACATTTTAGATTTGGATAATTTAGATTATGGATCTTTTCAGTTTAATGCAGTGTGAGGTGTGTAGGTGAAATGATGAGACCCACTTCTTGATTTTCTGCTGTTTTAGAAGAATTCTTAAGCTCCAGTGACTGAAACATACAGATTAATTACAGCAGACAGATGTTAAATGGCACTGTGGAAAAAAGAAATGCTTGGTTATAGTAATCCTAGTTTTTCAATTTTTCAAGAAATTTCAGATTAATATGGATCAGACCTTGAGTTGGCATCATTTATTTGCTATCTTTATGTGGTAAATTCTTTCTTGAACCAAAGGCCACTCCTTGTATTGATTCAGAGTATAGTACAGTAAGCTCTAAAATCAAAAGGTTTACCATGACTTTTGTTGAACAATCTGTTAGGAAAAGGCACGCTAACATATTCTGCATTGTAATTATTTCTAGATTTCCATCCTTACATCTATTCAAGAAGCTTAATTTATATGAAACTGCATTTGGCTTGGGGGCTAGCAAATTAAAGCATCGACCATATAGGTATCTATAGAGACATCTGCTTTTTAGACAGCTGTTAATTTGACCAGTTACAGACATTTACTTTTGGATGGACAGGATAGCTCTCTAGTTTTCACTGGGATCCATTAATTTGCTTCATTGAGGTGCCCCAAGCCGTTTAAGATGCCGTAGGACGTCTGGCTTGGCCTCAGCTGCTACTTCACAAAGCTGTACAAGGCTCCTGTAAATCATGTGCTGTATGTGCCAGTTGAGCATAGGTTTCTGATAACCTGTAGTGTGTGAAGGGACACTGGATAATACACAGTTAGACAACTGAACTGAATTCTGCTCACTCCAATATCCACATCTCCAGCTGATGACACTAGAGGTGCTGCCATCTATTGCACAAATGATGTAAGCACCTAAATTTAGGTTTCCTTTCATTGGTTTATAAGAAAAAGAATGTTTTAAGGGAGATTATAATATATTAATGTAAGTCTTCTGAATTTTTCTACTTTTAGTGGTGTGAAGGTCTGAAAGTTCATGTTTTACCAAAAAAAAAAAAAATCAGTACCAAAAGTTTTTTTCTCTTATGGTAGAGACTCAGTTTGGATTTCCTTTAGAAACAATTGCTCCCAAAGATGCCATTTTATTATAGTTGCTTCCTTTATTAAAGAACTGTACTAAGAAACAAAGTGAAGTTGTAAAAACATTACTTTAAAATAGAAGCTGTTTTTTACAGAACTTTACAATAAGATTAAATAGAACATTTATTATATAATTTTCATGAGGCATTGTTGTGATTATAGGTAATATAATTCCTGATTTTTTTTTAAGAAGAAAACATTATTCCCGCATCTGTAGATGTGATACATTCAACTACTGTTCCTTACAATGTTTGTCTTTTTACTTACACAATTGGACTTCTAGGTAAATAAGATAAGCATTGTATAATTGCTATTAAAGGGAACCTATTTTTAAATCTGTTTTTAAAATCTAGTATTTAACATATACTGTATGAGTGAAAGAATACCAGTTCTTTTCTGAAAAACCTTGTCATTTCTTTCTTGTGCTTTCCTATCTGTACTGTAAAACTAAGGTTTTACACTTACTACTGGGTTTGAGGTAATAGCATCTAATAAGCCCCTACATCTTTAGTATGAGTTAAATATCTCTGAATACCACTGTAGGTGGTAAGATGTATTGCTTGCATCTTTTGGCAGCTCTTACTCCACATTTATATTTGCAGAAGGTAATCTTGAAACAAAAGTTTCTTAGGACGCTATTTCTAGCATTGTTGAGCTTTTATAAATGCAGATGTAAAAAATATAAATTCAGATCTTAATTTTAAACTATTTTCTTTACAGTTCAGTTAATTCCATGCACTCTCCCTCCTCCACCTCCATTTCCCCCAAAGAATACATATCCCAGCTTGTATCCCTTCTTGAAGCATTTCACCAAAGTCTTAGAATTACAGAACAGTTGGAAATAATCTAATCCAACCCTCTCCTGACATATATTTGTCAAACAAATAATGCATATGAATATACAGCCTTCAGTCTCTTCTTCTCCGTAACAGTTAATTTTCAGTAAACTAGTAAAAAATATGTGAAGGATAGGAAAACAAATGACTACCATTCTGTCCTGGTTAGGGCCAAATTCAAGGAAAATGTCCAAAAGGACGTCTCCTCAAAGAAAGGCAGGGTACTGCCGCCCCTCCCCCACCAGGTTCGGGAAAGAAGAATATTCCCCAGAGGAATGTGAAAGGGGAAAAAAAAAGAACTATTTATTTAACGAACGCACAGGAAAACAACCACAATGCCAAACAACAAAAATCTCTCTCACTGTGGAGAGGAAACCTGGAGAATTTGAGAGTCCTCACTGCAGGGGGGTGGTCTCTCTCCTCTTCCTTGGAGCTGGGTCGATGTGGGTGCTCCACTCCAGGCTGGGGGAAGGTCCCCCGGTGGAGTTCAGACGCTCTGGTGGTTTGAGCAAGTCCAAAGGAGAAGGAAATAAAACCAAGTTTTTCTCTCCGTCTCTCTCCAAAGAAAAAGAGTCGAAAAGCTGACTGGAAAAAGCAGGCAGGGTGCTTCCTCCACTCTTCTCCCCACACAGCCGAACGCAGAGCAGAGCGACCTTGAGGCACAGACTGCTTTGAAAAGTTCATCTGGCCTCTTCTCTCTCCTCTCCCGGGCTCGGTTTAAAGGCACAGGAATTGTGTTTGGGCATAGAGTGATGGTAGGGGATACACATGATAAGGTCACCCCAAGACACATTCTTTCCTATGTAATCTGCATTAGAATTTGTCAGTATGCTGGTGGGTCATTTCTTGACCCAGAGCCTCTTAGTGTTTGAAATAGAACCATCATTAGTCTTATTTGATTGCCCATAAAGGAAATAAATGACACTTTAAAATTTTATCCTTTCTGCCATTATACAGATTGCTTTGATTATTAAATTTAACTGGTACTTGTGTCTGGTCAAGCAACTTCTGTTATGGGAAATTGTCAGGTTCCTGGCATTTTAAGTGAATCAAGCATTATACTTTACTCTTGTAATAATTCTGAAACTTTTAAGGTTATTCAGTTCTGGCTTGGATTTTAAAGAAACCTAAAAACTTCAAGCATATAAATCACATTAAATTTTAATGAAACTTAGACATCTAGCTCCCAGAAGAACCTTTGAAATCCTGGCCCATTTTTCTTTTATTTTCTTTGGGGCTTTTTTTACCATCAACAAAGCCACCAAAGTAAACTTACTGCTGGTTTATGAGTGGAAAATAAGAACTGAAATATACTGCTAAATATTTTTAGGGTTTTAAGTGTCTTGTCAGTCATCCAATTCAACCTGAAAAGGCTTAGCTCTCAGCATGCAAGTAATCCCATTGAACTGGAACTGGAATGCATTTTCTCATTTCTTTAGAACTGCATAAATGTTGGCAATAAGAGTATTCACATTATTTACATTATGTCTTGGAAATACTTACTTGTTCTGATTGAAGTACATACTTCAAGATAGAAGGAATACCTTTGCCATAGGATTTTATGAAAAACTTTGTTGTATTTCAACACAAAGAATGGCATTGTTTAATGTGAAACAATAAATAAAACAATGAAAAATACTGTAATTGCTTAACTTGCACTATTCCTTCTTGTTCCTCCAAGCATTATATCAGCAGAGCAGGCAGTAGGCACTGCCTTAATAGATTAGTAACTGGAGGACTTAATCTTAGCCTATGTTCTGAAAGTTTAAAGCCCCAAACATGAAGGCTTGATCTTAGCAACTGAAATAATTCATTAAGACATTGGAGTTTACTACAAAATTCAAACCCACCTGAAATTTGGTTCCATGAAACATTTTGAGGTACTATCCTCATTTTCTGAAAAAAGAACCTGATTATTGACATCCTTTTAAGTACTATACTACTTATATAGTTGGTTTGGTATTAAAAAAAACTACTTGGTCTGTTCTTACTCTGCTTGCAGCAAAAAATTTGTAATCTTGCCTTTCTGAAAAGAAATCATGACACGTAAAACCACCTGTAGTAGGGCTATGATGGCCAACTCAGATTGTGAACTTGGCTGGCTGCCTAGTCATGTGAGTGCTAAAGTTGGAGCATGGGAGCAGGGCAGCCATGCATTCAAGGAGAGGATTGAGACAACATCAATTTAGATCATTTAACTTGCAGTGAGACTGTGAAACCATAAAGTGGTGTTCTATCATGGTAAAACAGTACTGTTATAATATGGTGTTAAAAGCTGGTGCTTTTGATTTTCATCAAGACAGGTTCCTGGCTTGGACTGCTCATAAATAGCTTTGACTCTATTGTTTTGTTCATTCTGTAGTCTTTCAGATCTGTGCAAATCAAGCTGCCATCCAAGTAACCTTGAAACAGTTACTGTCACTTTACTAAAGTTTTGTGGCTACTGTCTTTTACTGAAGTTTGAAATGGAAGGTAATGAGTAGTAGGTCTTAACAGCAAAAATTATTTCTAGGTATTGTCTTGTTTATACTTTTTTTTTTCCATTGTGACGGGTCATCATCAGCATTGATCATGAAGTATTTTCTATATGGAAAGATTGTTTGCACCAATGTACCCCATCATTAAAACCAGACAAATTATTTTGTCCTAATATGTATGGAGTGAATTTAAAGAATGTTTTTATACTTTCTTTGCAGTTCATACTATACAATAGTTAGCAGTTATCTTTCCAGAACACACTGGGAAAACATCGATGCATCCTGGCCTTTAAGAATATTTTACTGATTCTGCCTATAGTC
Source organism: Aleadryas rufinucha (assembly GCA_013397815.1). Taxonomy (NCBI): domain Eukaryota; kingdom Metazoa; phylum Chordata; class Aves; order Passeriformes; genus Aleadryas; species Aleadryas rufinucha. The sequence continues at coordinate 186,605 of VZTH01000550.1, forward strand.
ATCATTTAAAAATAGGCAGTAGACCTAAATGGTTTGTAGGTTAATAATATAATTTGTATGACTACTGTCTGAAAGGCAATGAATATAGTTGCATTCAAAATTTGGAGATGTACATATGGTTCCTTGTATCTGTTCCTTAGAACCTCAGTAGTCTATTTTGCCCCTTTTTCATTCAGATCAGTGTATTAGTACTAATGCTACAGGAATGTTCAGTGCTTTTTATCTCTCATCCAGTAAGTTCTAGAAGGCCAGCACAAGGCATATTTTTCTTGGCGTAAGCCAAGAACATACCTTATTATGTTTCTTCTGTGTATTTAAAACTCCATGATCTTGTGCATCTGACGTGGTTAAAATGAAAGTAGGTATTTGTTTATGCACCAATGAATATACATAGCTGGAAACAATTATTTTCAAAGTATCATTCATACAAATTCTCTGAGGTAGCCTTCTTACTTATCTTGACATATGGGTATCTGTAGGGGTATAAAAGCCTACTATTCTTTTAATTGTGACTGTCCTTGTATTGCATCTCCAGGGTGCCTGTATATTAAATGTAGTAATGATACCTCACTACATCTTGAGGTCCACCAACTAATACAGAGGTATTAGTGTGCCCAGATAGCCAAGAAGGCCAGTGGCATCCTGTCTTGTATGAGAAATAATGTGGCCAGCAGGACCAGGGCAGTGATTGTTCCCCTGTACTCAGAACTGGTGAGGCCGCATCTCGAGTTCTGTGCCCAGTTCTGGGCCCTTCACTCCAAGGCATTGAGGTGCTGGAGCATGGCCAGAGAAGGGCAACAAGGCTGATGAAGGGTCTGGAGCACAAGTCATATGAGGAGTGGCTGAGGGAGCTGGGGGTGTTTAGCCTGGGAAAAAGGAGGCTCGGGGGAACCTTATCACTGTGTACGACTACCTGTAAGGAGATTGTAGTGAACTGGGGGTCAGTTTTGTCTCCCAAGTAACAAGTGAAGGACCAGAGAAAATGGTCTCAAGCCACACCAGAAAAGTTTAGAAAAAATTATCTCATGGAGAGGGTTGTGAAGCATTGTGACAGGCTGCCCTTGGAAGCAGAGGAGTCACCATCCCTGGAGGTGAGTAAACGATGTGCAGATGTGGTGCTTGAGGAGAGGGTTCTGTAGTGGACTTAGCAGTGTTTGGTTGATCTCAATGCTTTTAAGGGTCTTTCCATACCTAAGTGATTATATTTTGCAGTATGTGGGCAGGCACATACTTGCCTGTCTTTACACTTCACTGCTGTTAGTACTATTTACTACTGTTTTTGTCTAGGTGGTGGTTGTTGTTGATTAGATATTCGATGATTAGGTAAGTGCTTGTCTCTGTGACTTTCTATGCAGTAGTACATGGTTCAAGGGCTGTTCCTAAGGTGAAGTCTTGGTACTGTTTAGTTATGACAAAGGCCTTGCTTTAAGCTACCTGGGACCCATCTCATATAATAAGAATAGGAACAAGGAGTACAAGGAATAAGGAGACACATTGCCAAGCAACACTCGTGTCTTTTTCTGAGTAGCTTCTAACAGCTAGAGAAGCCTGTTTATGGCTGTGTCTTGTGAATCGATCTTTTAAGGTAGGTTCTTTTAGATTCTGAAAGGAAGGATGCATTGACATTGTGCTGTATGTGATGGAATTTGATATGATGTGATTATAACTGTGGTATGCATTTTCATTGAACAGTCGTAGATGGTGAGGATCATGATTGTTACCATACTCTTGAGTTATTGCAATATTAAAGGGATATCTTTACACCCATCTCAGTCACAAGTTAGAGATAAGAGAGAACACAGGCATTCCTGATAGGGTGTCATGGTTTCACCCCAGCTGGCAACTAAGCCCCACATAACCACTCAATCACTCCCCCACCACCAGGATCAGGGAGAGAATTGGAAAGGGTAAAAGCTAGAAACTCATGGATTGAGATAAAGACAGTTTAATAGGGAGCGCAAAGAATTAATTCACTACTTCCTATGGGCAGGCAGGTGTTCAGCCATCTCCAGGAGAGCAGGGCCCCATCACATGTAGTAGCTACTGAGGAAGACAAACACCATCACTACAAATGTCCCCCTCTTCCTCCTCCTTCCCCCCACTGTATGTACTGAGCATGTTGTCACATGGTCTGGAATCTTCCTTTGGTCAGTTGGGTCTTCTGTCCAGGCTGTGTCTCCTGCCAACCTCCCAGGCACTCCCAGTCTCCTCCCCAGAGTGCTAATATGAGAAGCAGGAAAGGCCTTGGCACTGTGTAAGCCCTGCTCAGCAATAACAAAAGCATCTCTCTGGTGTCAACCCTGTGTTCAGCACAAATCTAAAGTATAGTTGCATACCAGCTACTGTGAAGACAATTAATTCTACCCCAGCCAAAACCAACACAAAAGGCAACTCAGCCTTTAAAAGGGATGTATTCTTTCTTTTTCCCTCCACTAAAGCACTCCTCTAGGTGTCCTATGGAACCTGTACTTGGGTAAGTCAGGGGATAGTAGATTGAAGAGTACTTGGGTGAGGGGACAGCAGATGACCTAAAACATACAGGGGAAAATAATGGTGAGTCTGAGGCATAGGTATACTTGTGCAAGTTTGCATGAGAAGTCTCTGCTGCCAGTAGGATCCACTTGTGGAAGCCAGTTTTGTACAGAAATATGCATGCAGCAGAATCGGAGTAGCACCAACAGAAATAACATGGCTCTTTCTCTTTCACTGAAGAAGTAACTGCTCATATATCTCATGACTTCAGACAATTCTTGGGTGTTATGAAACATATGATAGAATCGGTATGACACTGGAAAAGGTGAAGGAGAAATCTCCCAGATCCCTGGATATCTAATGCTTACAGCACTACAGTGATACTTAAGAGATTTTGGAGCCTGCAAAAGACATACAAGCTATGAAGTGATACCATGTTTCTTCCAGGAGATATGAATGTTTGTATTTTCTTGGTACCATGGTTGTGTTTAATAGACAAGAGGAAAGAAAAAGATGTCTTGTGATACAGTGTTTAGGGGAAAAAAAATGAAGGAAAAAAGCTGAACAAGATATATCCAATTGGATTTGGATATATCATTTGCTTACCTTCCAGCCTGTAGGTGTACTTGCTTGTTTATTAGCACCTTTTCTAAATAGGGCATTTTGCCACTATTCACAGTCTCACTTTAATGGACAGTTGCAACAGGCATGTCAAGAGAAACTCTTTGTGATCAAGTTGCTTCCAGTCAACTGGCAGCCACAGCTGTGGAGATAACAAGGTCTGACTTAATCTTTGAAAATTCTGTGAAAATAAAAGCTGCGATCCTTCCACTAAAGTGTCACTAGTTTCATTTATATATTTTTTTTCTGTTCTTTGTTGCTGTACTCTAGTGTGGAGGCTGGGTTTAAGAGTTTGAAAAGTCTCTTGAAACTAAATTCACTTTGTCTTGGCTATTACCTCCTACTTCTCTGAAGCCTATATTTACATCACTGTAAAGCAAGTAGATCTGGAAATTGTAAAGAAATGGTGTATTCTATTAAATTCCTATCCCATTTCATCATCCTTTTTCATGAATGCTTCCAATAAGAGATGTTTGAGAGAGGTATCCTTAGAATACAGGAGAGAGAGTACTTACCCCTTAATTTTTTTTCATGAAAAATAAGAACCTTATATTCCAGATCTTTGATTGTTCCCTGTGTCATTCTATCATTTCAAGTCTCAGTGGATTATTTTAGTCTGCCCAGTTCCTTAGGTAAATCTTCAGGTTTGGTTTGTGGTTATCTGCTTTCAGGATTTTTTTCTTCACACATGTTCAACCAGGCTGAGAATATACTGAACTTTGCTGGCAAGGGCATCTTGTTATCAGCACAGAGTCTTGCCTTTTGATCTTTTGAAAGTAGTGGTAATAACTAAGTGTTTGGAGGTCATGAAAGTGCTCATGAGGCAAAGGATCCATACTTTGACTCACACATAAGGGGTTAATGAGAGCGGTGTTATTTTACATTTAGCATGAACTTACTTTTTCTCATAGTGGAAACAGATATGTTTTTGGCAGGAGCTGCTGACCTCTGGCATCTACATGCCATCATTTCAGTCCTCAGCTATTCTCCAGAGAGATAACCAGTAGATAATTCAGATGGTGCATAGATACAGTGTTGAAAGTCCTGCCACAGATTCTCTTCAGGCGTGCAATGAGATGTTCTTCTCACGTATACTTAGTCTAATGCATCTCCTCTGAGGTATGAGTAACTAGTTTTGAGTTTTGAAGATACACTTTTGCTTAAATATTTTAAAAGGACATTGGGTCAACAGGCAGGAAGGAGGACTCTTGACTCTGTGTTTTGTGTTGGTTTCTTTGCTTCCTCTGTTTCCAGATTTTGTTAGCAGCATAACCTCAACAGAAAGCACTTGCACAGCAGTAAAAGATATTTTTCAAGGAGCTATTAATTTATATGAGGGAACACCCATCAATTATAGTATAAGTAGTTCTTGTTCATGGTTGTAGTAGTACAGCCATGAACAAGAACTGCTAAGTTTTAATTACAAGAAGACTCCAGCTTCAACTCCTTGCCTAGATTATTCTAATCACCCAAGAGCAGAGATTATCTCTGCTATAGTAGAGGAGGGATTTGAGAAACTTAAGGCTAATTTTGCACTGAAGTTTTAAAGTCACAGTTTAGGCACTCAGGTATTATTTGGTGTTAGCTGAGCCTAGTTAACTCTCCCATTCAGTTCTCAATCCCTTTGCCTCTTGTACCTGATATATAGCCTTACAGTACTGGAAAAATCTTGTATTGTTTTTTGTTGATTGTGTCACTATCTCAGATGACCTGCATAGTCTTTACTTGACAGCCAGTGAAATGCATCTGCTTCCTGAGTTTCAGAGCTTTCTGTTCCAAAACCAGACATTAACTAGACTGATTTACAAGTTAATTAAGAGATGTTTCTGACTAATCTAATGGCATTCTGTGATGGAGTAACTGCGATAGGGACAAGGAAAGAGCTCTGCCTGGTCATCTGTAAAGCCTTTGATACAGCCCCCCACTACAATCTGGCCAGTAAATTGGAAAGATATGGGTTTGATGCATGTCCAAACAGAAACCAGTAATGAGTGGTGTCCCTCCAGGGTCCGTATTGGAACCAATACTTTTTAATATCTTCATCAATGACACCGACAGTGGAATTGTGTGCACCCTGAGCAAGTTTGCAGATGACACCAAGCTCAGTGATTCAGTTGAGTTGCTTGAGGGAAGGGATGCTGTCCAGAGTGACCTTGACAGGCTTGAGGAGTTGGCCTGTGTGAATCTCATGAAGGTCTACAAGGCCAAGATGTCTGTGTAAATTCTATACACATGTAATATTCTTGTATAGGTTTATGCTGTAACAAATTCTCAGTTGTAAGTGCCTCTTATATCAGCTTAAATAATATGAGAATCAATCATTGGAACAAGTGTCTTCCAATCTTTGGAATAAGCCAAAGATCCTCAGAGATCTCATTTCACATTCCTCTCTGACATGATTTTGGAATGCCGTATGCTGTTTCTTCTTTGCTAAATAGAAATAAAACTTGAAAGAGCTGGTCTGGAATTAACCTACCTTTGCCTCATACATCTGAAAATTAGACATCTTGTCTCCTTCCATAGTAAAGGGATGAAGAAATGAAATAGCTGCTCTTACTGCCTTGTAGGAAAATATATGTTTAAATACCTATCTCTAGATAGTCATATCTACAGAACAGTTCATCCCTTCTCCTTCTCAATTGACCACTGAAGGAAATTGCTCACTGTTAGTTATATGAGCTGAGATGGATGTGATAATTGTGTTATTGTAAGACAATGGTTCCTACAGAAACATACTTTGACTGTGGGGAGGATAAATATCCAGAAATAGCCTTTCTAAGTTTGTCGAAGTGGATCTCAAAGTATAAAAATGCATTATGAGCTTGATTGTGGAAAAGTAATTTTGATGTTAGAAAAATGGTGGTTTATTCCACTCAAGTTCTGCCTAAATTGTGCTTGAGCATTTCAGATACCTTTTCTTTGATAAAGGATTTTGAGTTTGTCCATGCCCAGTGGATTCAGCTCTTCAGTGAATATTTGAGAGACGTTCCTTATTCCCACTGAAGAATAATTGGATACTTGCTGGTTAGTAACCAAGAAAGGAGTCCATATGGAAGTAAGCAAATAGCTGTACTGCTCTGAAATGTGTTCCCCACATGGGTTCTGAAATTCGGTCTCCTTCCCTACTCTTATTGAATCCTCTATTTCCAGCTTGTTTGTCAACAGAAGAATGAAGGACAGTGCTGCACATTGTGTTCTCTCCCATTTAGAGGAAGGTAGGGCATGAGTTCGGAGCCAGTGCTCTGTCAGTTCCAAGTTTTAGCAGGATTACTTGATCTCAAATAAACAGAATTTATATGCTTCAAGGCTTTGGTTTCACAAGCAATTTGAGCCAGTTCAAGTGGCTCAAAAAACTTTTGAAAGGAGTCTGTTCTTCTTCCCCTTTCCTTCTGTCAGCACTTATGTTGGAGACCATACTAGAAATGAGATCATATTGAGCAGTATAACGTGATTTAAAAAAATAATTTTGCAGCTGGATCAGTTCCTTGATCACTTTTGTAGCCTGCAGCCTTAGCATGAGCTTGAAGGAAGGAAAGCCAGTACTTCTGTGTTTGGTGGCAACTCTTGTTTATGTAAGGCTGTCATTCGACTACTGCTTTAAGCCAGAATTCATATGGATGAGATATCTGAAGCTGTTACTGAGACCGTATAAACTATTTCACTGCTTTTATGAAGAATAGGTTTCAAAGTAGTTCACTTTGGTGTATGGAATTGACTCATGTTTTTTACTATCTGTCTGCAAGACTATGTATAAAAATGCCTGTTGGGTATATAAATACAAATTTTATGAGTGAGGAAAGATACCTTTGTATGTGTCATGTGCATTTTCAAAACAGTTTTACAGCTCCGTCCAGCTTCCGTTACAAGCAAGGTAAAAACTTATTTGTTCAAAGTTGCTTTTTAAAACTCTCTAATATTTCAGATATTGATTCTACAAATTATTCACATAAACCAGCTTATACCTCAAGTCACAGTAACATTACTTTTTTAAAATATTATATCAGTAAGCTGTATAATAAGTGTACTTTTTACATTAGCATTTCAACATAGTGTCTCTTTGGGAATGAATATAAAATTGATGGTATTCGGGTATTAGAAGCAGAGAAGCTTTTTTTGTCACCATGTCCTTGGGTAGAAGGTACAACTGGATGCATGAAGTACCTGCTATGTAGTGGCTTGGTTTTCTTTGGTAATTTGTTTGTTTCATTACAGGAGATATGGTTTACCAGGTGAGTTTAATACGCTAATCTTCTTTCTTTTCTCTTTAGGTTGCAGCAATCTATAAAGATTCAACTATTGGAAATCTTATAAATATAGTTATTGTCAAATTAATTGTAATTCACAATGAACAGGTAAGAAAAAGAAAAATTTAAAAGATTTCATTCTTACATAAGAAACAAAATGCATTAATTTGCATTGTAATTACAAAGTTTAATTATTTTTGGTTTAAATACAAAATATTTTCTTTACCTATGAAATTTTGTTTTAAAATAGGAAACAAAATGTCAAATGCAAGATTAACTTCAGAGCCTGTATTTAATGCCTCTATTTTCCTGTCTCTCTATTTGCATGTCCAGTTGACCTATATTGACATAAATCAGGCAGTATATGAAAGCTTACAGCAGAACTACCAGAAGTGTGGTTATGCTCATGGAAACATGGCAGGAAAATGACAGTTTTTATAGAGGGTTTCAATGGAAGGCTCTCAGCCCTAACAGCTGTAATATTTTAAGATTGTAAGAAGTACATGCTTTTCAAATACATGGGTTTTATATTTATTTATCATAAACTTCTTGTCACTATATTTTTCTAATATTTAACACATGGTAAATGTTCACATACATTGTTTAGAATAACGGATTCTTATGACTGATGACTTGTAGCTAAATTCAGATCTGACCCTTCAAACAAATCTGCTGGGGGAATTCTTATGTGGAGTCCTGCTGACTTTCTTTCCCTGTGCAAGTCATTACTTTGCAGATTAGCATCACAAATGACAATGCAGGAAATGCAAGTGCATGCGTATTAAAGACCTTACTTGATTTTTTTTTGCCATTTCTTGCTTAGGAAGGACCAGCTATCACTTTTAATGCAGCTACCACTCTTCGTAATTTTTGCTTATGGCAGCAAGCACAAAACACTTTGGATGATACTCACCCTTCTCATCATGATACTGCTGTTCTCATCACTAGGTACAGTATCTAATATAGCCACAATTACTCAGCTAGGTGAGACAAATGCTTCAGTTTTGTTTTTACAATATAATCTTTTAACCATTCCACTGACATTGTTCATAGTAAGTGAATAATACTATCTTGCCCGTCCCAAACCACTGATTATCAATATGTGACCAATTACTCTGACATTACTATGTTGATAGATAAGCATCTCTTGATCCTTGCATTAAAGATGATAGAAATTAATTAGATCTGAAATTGTTGCAAGGAAATTAAGTCCTTAGCTATAGTATGTGAATGTGATAGGGGAGGAGTGTTGTATGTGATGGAGTCAGCTGAAGGATGTAGTGACAGATAGCTCCTGATAGCCCTGATATAATTAGAACTGTCAAAAGCTTAAAAGGGAAAGCATATAAATATTAGTATATTTTCTTCCTGTACACAAATCACCTTAGTGAGTATTTTGATGTTCATTCATTGGTATAGTCTCTTTTTCACTCTTCTTTTTCACTAAACTTTCCACCCAGTGTTCAAGTTTCAAGTATACTGCAGTCTACATGTTTTTCAGCAGCATTTCATACTTGATCTACCTTTTGCATTGTAGAGAAAGAAATAATAAATTTTTATTCTTTGAGTGCTAGATAAAAAGCAGTACTGTGGGCTTAGTCTGGTGAATTTAAATTATTTCTTTCACTAGAATACAAATTGTTTGAATGGCCTATAAAATTAAAAATTGAGAATCAGATTTGCAAATACTGTAATTTGTATAGCAACAGTGAAATACTCTAAAAATATTCTTTTATATGCTGATTTGAAATAAATCTTTTATATGCTGATTTGAAATAAATCTTTTCTTTCAAGGGAAGATATCTGCAGAGCTAGAGAGAAGTGTGATACTCTTGGTGAGTTATTCTTTTTTCTTCAGTATGATTTTATAACAAAAAATATATGAGAATATCAGTGTAGGGAGAAAAATCTGTTAGCAATAAGTCAGAAAATAAATACAAAATTCAAGCCCCACAGACGAAAACAATGGTTTCTCATTTCTTATTGCTGTTCTCTCCTGGCATGTGCTTTGGTGCCAGGTGGTTGTTCATTTTGTGTAAATTTGCTGCATACTTGAGGCACAACTTTCGACTTAAATGCCATAGTATTCACTGTAATACATGGCAATACATGAAAATTCATTCTCTTAAGCTTTTATATAAGGATTCAATTTTGCAGGTTTAGCAGAGCTAGGTACAATGTGTGACCCACTACGCAGCTGTTCTGTAAGTGAAGAAAATGGATTGAGTGCTGCTTTTACTATAGCACATGAGCTTGGACATGTGTAAGTACCTATTTCTTGGCAGGTAATTTTTTTTGAAATTTCTTTTTAAATATGACCAATTTTCAGCAGTAGGCTTTGCATTTGTAAGAGGGTGCAGTCTGATATGTCCTTTTAGAAGAATCATCATTTTTGCCCCTTGCAGTGAGCCAGGTAAAGAAATTGTGAATTTTATAACTTGGTTGGTATCCTGAATTTTAGGAAAAAATGTCCAAAAAGATGAATTCTGTGCTTTTGTCATATGAACTGGTTGGGACACTGGGACATACCCTGGACAGTGCGACATAGTCCTGTTAACTCCAACTGTATTCTAGCCCTGCTAGGAATTTACCTTTAAGAAAAGACAATTGTTAATATAACATAGAAATATTCTTCCTTGTGTTTGATCCTTTCAGAATACAGTAGAGTAACACAAAGAAAAATACTTTACACTGAAAAATAAGAGGAGATGACAGCATTTTATTTAATGAAGCATACCTCATCAGTGATGGCAGAAAGGTGCTATACTCTAGCTCCATGAGCATGCCACAGTGTAGGTAACGACGATGTTACGGAGCTCAGTAGCTAGCTTGTTCATTTTCATGTGCCTGCAAGTTCACTTAGACACATGCTAATTGTCTTGGTACTTGAACTGAGATAATAAAAATAAGATGATGTGTTAGTTGCATTATGTATGATATTGATGTGCTCTGTAGTATTTGTTACTGAATAGTAAGAGTTGCGGTGTGGTTATTGGGGTTGCATGTTGTGGACAGACCAGCCATGGCCTGTATATTCAGCTGAGGAGATGGGTTGTTCCTTTAAAGTGGCATACTCTTAAAACACTGGGATTTTTCTGGTAAGCTAAAGAATTATGTTAATTGTAAAATTCTTCCTGTACCCACCACCATATAACTAGGAGCATTTGGATAAGGAGATAATTACATAAGACATTTTAAAGATGTCATGTCAGATAGATGTATTGAGTCCCATTAAATTTTAAGGCATTTTCAAACTCAAAACTCAAACATTTGCTGCTACAACGAAGAGAGTTTCAGTTAATTATTGCTGAATTTGTTTTGGAGTTTATGTGTTTTGCTTTTTAGGTTTAATGTGCCTCATGATGATAGTTTTAAGTGTAAAGAAGCTGGAATTAAACACCAATATCATGTGATGGCTCCAACTTTAAATTATCATACAAGTCCATGGACCTGGTCAAAATGCAGTCAAAAATATATCACTGAATTTCTTGAGTGAGTGTCAATATAATGCTATGGTTTGGAGTGGGATTTTTTGGTTTGTTGTTTTTTTTTTGTTTTCCTTCCCAATTTCATGTATTTCTGAGAAGTATTTTAAAGGTATTGTTTAAATATAGTTTTTGCATTGTTATTTGGTTTAACCACTGACTTGCAGGGCCTCAGTCCTCCACAAAAATACATGTATTTAACTTTTTCGGCGATATATGACTTCATTAAAGTTGCACTGAAGATGCAAAGCTTAGAAGATTTTAAATTTTTTTTTAATGTAGTGGTATTATTTATTGAAAATACCTTTAGTATTATTTTAGTAGGTTAGAATACACACCCTTTATTTTCTAAAGTTTTTATGTAAAAAATAAGTGATGGATATAATTCAGGCAGTACAATTTTTTTTTCCTTTTTTTAAAAAACGAGGGAAAACCGCACTTAACTTTGTTTCGTGGATCTAAATGCAAAATACAAAAAAGGAAAATCAAGTGATCTGGTTCATTTCATTATTCATTAATTTCAGTTAAAGTCATTATATAGGCAAGTAGGCATGCAAACCTGTAACTCCAGTGAGATATGTTTGTGAGTGTTGTGTGAGTAGTGAGAAAGTTCCCAATGAATTAAGAGTGATTTATTCACATTTTGTTCCTGTTTGTTCCTGTTTTACAACAGTACTGGTTATGGTGAATGCCTCCTAGACAAACCTAGTGGAGGAACATATGATCTTTCCTCTCAGCTGCCTGGGTCAGTGTACGATGTCAACAAGCAGTGTGAGCTTACATTTGGTATTGGGTCACAAGTATGTCCTTACCTGGTGAGTGAAAACCAAACAAAGTCATGCTTAATCGATACTAAAAAATTACTGAAAATTACTGGTTTGGCAATAATTTTATTCTAAAATAAATAAAATTTCAGAGTATATTCTTTTGAAGGGGAAGAGCTGGGTAGACAGCATTGCAATTTCACATGTGAGGAATGTATAGCAGTAAAAAGTAGGATACATTCATTTTGATTTCCATATCTGTGAATGTGATAATTCCTTTAAGATATCTAAAGCTGCGTAAACTAAGGTTTCCTGCAACAACTGAGAGGGATTTATTTCAACACTTCCTACAAATGTTTTCACATTATAGGTCATACCTTACATTAGCAGGTCTTGCTTCTCTGCTTCTTTTAATACTTTTTAGAAACTTACAACTTAAAAATAAATATACTATCTCATACATTTTTCTAAATGTTTATTCCAAAATACAGATTCCATCTACTTCGTCAGAGTCAAAAAATATTTTCATGCCTGACAGAGTGTATATTTTATATACAAAAGTGAGATATGGAAAGAAAACTTGACCAGATTAATATTGAAACTTAAGCTGTATTTTGAAAACTTAATGTGGCCATTGCAATATAAACACAAATGCAACATTATGACTTTATTCATTGCTGTAAGGATGTAATGTAGAGTTAGATTTTGGACCAACTTATACAATACCTCTACCAGTACTGTATGTCTTGTTGGAGCTGTTTAAAGAAGAGCATTTAAGCTCAGATTCAGAATGAATTAAGTGGAGCCTTTTGGTGAGGTAAAATGTTGTTTTGGAAGAGCCAGGCTTTATGAGAATATTAAAGGAAATGAAAAGGGGGCTTCAAAGACCTGAAGATGGTGTTTCTGAAGACTACTTTGTAAATTTTGTAATCCATAAGGGTTATTTGTCTGTTAAGAGTCTTTTAACAATTTGAAAATGAGGCTTTCTGCTTAATTTTCTAGTCAGTGCATTTAATTCTCGTTAAATTCACTTAGAGTCTTTTTCTGGGTGATTATATGGAAGCTGTGCTGTGTAGTATTAACCGTAACCTCTTACATATTTTTAAATTAAATTTTCTACTGAAATAGAAAATGAAATTATGTATTAATCTGATGGGATCAGTTTCAGATATTCCACATTCCTGCTTGGCCTTAAGCAAAATCTATTTCGGTTTTGTGGGTTTTATCTATGAAAAACAGTAGTACAATAGCAAACACTAAGCCCTGCAGAGTGTTAGAAAATACAAATATCACAGCTAATGTCTAAAATGGTATTGCAGGTGCAACAAAAGTAATCTGGTTTTCTTTTTAGAAACAATGCAAACGCTTATGGTGCACAAGCACAGAAGGTGTTCACAAGGGTTGTCGTACTCAGCACATGCCTTTGGCTGATGGAACAGTTTGTGGTGTAGGAATGGTAAGCCTTGTTTTGTTCCTCAGTACCTGCAATTTTGGATATAGGTGAGAAAGATCAATGCTGGCTGTGTGGCAATACTGTGCCTGTAGAATACTGATTGTGTGAAGTGACTTTACCTGCAGTTTCTCTTAGTTCTGTAATCTCGTGACATTAAAACCCACAGTTTGTCTGTTCAGAGTAATTTTTAAAGTTTACAGATACCACACTGGTTAAAAATAGGTGAAAGAAGTCAGGGGAAAGTGGACATCTTTCCTTCTGTTTGAAATGTTCAGATCATGCGTAATAAGTTGTTTTTTTCCTGATTGGTAGTGTCCAAAGTTGAATTTTCTGAAATATGACATCCCTAAAGTGTGTTTTCCACAGTCTTGTTGAGGCTGGTTATTGAACCAGAACAAATTAAGTATGGGTCACTTAGGTACAGGTGTATGCATTTTTGGAAAGAGGGAGTCTTTGGATTAGCATCTGGTCTCAGTAGTTATTTGTGTCTGCATTGTATCTCTTTCGGAGAAAACATGAAAACATGTGTCAATACTTCTTCACCCACTCCAGGAAGTGCCTTAAACACACGTAACTTGTGTTCATTTTCTGTCTTGCCTATTGTAACGTAATTCAGGATACTTGGATCTGTTCAGTGCTAAAAACAGGAGCTCTCTTCTCATTTACACCCTAATGTGTAAGAGTGCCTGGCTGCTTGAAGTATGGATTGAATGCTTTGACAGATTAAAAAAAAGAAGTGGAAGCTGCGTTGCTCATTGGTTTATTTGGTAAAGAGTGTTTGGGTGATGAGGGTGCCACTCACTGCTTCCTCATTTGCAAGTCTTTGAATGCAGATCCTGATCTGTAAACTTGGACAATATAACCTTTCTTGAGCTGTCCATAAGAGTCATGAATGTCTAATTAGTAGATACAGTCAAGGCACTTACAGAACCTTGATAGAAACAGAAGTAGTGGTGCAGGCTGGTTGTATCCAGTTTCCAGTGAAGATTTGAGGCTTTTAGTTTTGGATTTGTATGTTGTTTGGGCAGTGAACAGAAATTAGGTGTATAAGTTCTTTACTGGTCTAGTATTCGGTTTCTTCATGTCTCACTTCACCACCAGCAAACAGAAGTGTTTCCTTCGTGTCAGGGTATTGTGAGAATAAATATTTTTGAGATTTCTTACATGCTCAGGTATGACAGTGATTATCTTAAGTATGGGTGATTTATTATGTTGAGCTGCTTTTATATAGTAGTGTGCTTTTGCAGCTTCAGGGGCTGCGGGAGAAATGTTAATTTTTTAAATAAATTTATATATTCAAAGATGATTAAAAACTCTAGTTTAATGTCTTTGTATAATAGGCTGTTACATTTCACTCAGTTATTTCTAAATTTCCCCCAATAACTTTTAACCTTAATAGATTCTGTGTTTGGTAAGACAATATTAGTGAGGAATTTGAAAATAGTGCCTTAATGAATAACAAATATAGTGGGTAAACTGTCTCAAATGGCTGCTTTCTGTCTTGCAAGATTAGGAAAAGTTACTTGAAGGCTGCAGTAGAAGATTTGCTTGATTATAGCCTATGCATGCCGTTGTTGGTGTTATAATGTTTAACCCATTTTCAGTCAGTCACTCATCAGAAAGGAAGTTCATCTTTTATGTAAACTTCATGAGTAATCTTCAGTTAAATTGACTCTAATTTGCCAACATCAGAGGATTTCTTTTATATAAGAATACAAAAAACCTATTTTATGTAATTAGTGCAGTGGAACCATTTTTCTCTAGGAAGTAAAGAGCTAATTACAGTCATTACCTCTGAAAGATGTAAGAAAGAAGAGCAATTAATTAATCTGACAAATTGTCATCTGTTCCTGACTAAGGGACAGCTCTTCTCAAGCTCAGACTGCAAGTTGCTGCTGATGGTAATGGGCGTAAGACATGGTGACTATTACTAGTAATTAATATTTGCCAGGAAGCTAAATCAATTTATATTTGGCATTTGCAACATTATTGCTGTGATGGATACAGGAAAGATCCATTTAAGGCATTTGTTATTTTAGTATCAACTTTTTATGCTCAGATTTCAAATGTCATGTGTGGGATTAGTGGCTCTTGCTCTGTGGACTGCTCTGACAGTTGAAGTTAGTGAAGCACATCTGAGTCAAAAAAACCCCACCTCCAAAGAAGAAAAGTTTTTGAAACCACCTATCTGCTAGGAGTGGCGTTCTCAGAACAAGTCTTTATTGCTATGAAAATAACAGTAAACATTCCCAATAAAGTGTGAGCAGTTTATAATTATTTTTTGAGGCACTTCAAAAGGTTGCACTCTGATCCTTCCTGGATTCCTGAGGAATATAGAAATATGCCTGTATTCTGTTGATTGCTTGAGCATTGGAATGGAGAGGTAGGAGGTAGCTATATGATTCTGACCCAAATTTTTCCATGTCCTAGGGATATCCCAGTGTTCTGCATAATGGCAGTTTGCTACTTTGAAAAAAACCAAATGTCACAGTAGTTTGGAAAAATCTCTCTAACAGCAGGAAGAAATTCACATGATACAAGTAACAGTTGGATTGGAAAGCATGTGTCTTTTTGTGTTTTAGAGGCATGTTAATCAATTCTATTCACTGTAGATACGGAAAGTATATTGATCTGGCATCTAAAAATATCTAGAATAGCTATAGAGTAAATTAAGATTTCATCCTGGTCCTCTTGACATAAAAGACGGGGATATGGGGACAACTGAGAATGGGGATGCAGAGCAACAAAGAATTGCTTTGAATAGTAAAAGAAGTACCCATCTAATTCTGAAGTATGTTTGCTGTTCTTCAGTTGTGGGTAACTACCCATTTATTGATAACTATTAAAAATTGTTGCATAGCTTGACTACCTCATGAATGTAATACATGAAGATATTGAATCTGAAAGAATAAATCATTTTATGTGTATGTATGTAAAGTAAGTATAAAAAATCAGGTGGATTTTATCAGTTGGGTGATAAGGGAATATGTTCACCATCTGGAAAGCAGCAGCACATCTTTTGAACTATAAGAATAGAGTAAAGCATGATCTCAAACCATAGATTTTTTCTGTAAACTGGGATTTCTGTGAAATATTTTTCTGTGAGCTATAATTTCAGAAAAATTAGAAGTTTCAAGGGAGAAATAAAGTATGCAGATTTTTTGCAAGAAAAAGTTGAAAACATTGGAAACATTCAAATAGTGTGGATTTTGTAGATAATGTCATTTGAGTAATAAATGTAGACTCATTTGAGAATCCATGCTACAGAGATAAAGACCTGAGATGCTGTGGTGATGCCTTCAGTTAGATGTCTTTCCAAGCTCATTTCTTCTGCCTTGTATGCTTGTTTTATTAGCTGCTCTGGTTTTTCTCCTTTTATATGCCTTAGTGTCCCACTTCTCATCTTGGTTCTTTGAGCAATGTGCTTTCTGGACTATGTGTTTTACAGGAGGAAGACAGGGAGCAGGTATAGGTTTGATGTACAGCAGAAGGTTTCTTTACCTCCATTTGGAGTAGACAGAAGAGAGGCCTGCAGCAGTACATTCATTCAAGGGAGTGAATGGGAACTCCATAGACACAGCTACAGCCAGCAAGGACAGGGGTTTGACATTCATCTGAGTGGATGTTCTTATCTTTGCTCCCTGCTCATTGGGATCATATGCTCAATCTGTGTAAGTTCTAAGATTCATATTCCTTTCCCAATTCTCCATGATTGGTATCTGCTTTGAGACAGTTCATGCTCATCCTTAAGCTACAGGCCAGATGTGTTACAGCGAATCTTCTGCTACAGCACTTTTTAGTGTTTTTCTGTTTTGTGGTTCCAGCTATGCCTATTTTCTTTTTCTGCAATCAATCCACTAGAAATTTCTCTTCCTGTGCTATTCACAGTTATTCTTAGGGCTCTGTTCAGATTGCATTTTATAATGCAAATAAAATTTCAGAACAATAAAATTGATATTTGACAGGCAAAATACAGACCATTGTGTCCACTTTTGCAACACTTTGTCCTTCTCATTTTCTCCTCATACTGAAGTGTTCAGTCATCTTGTTTCCTTTTAGAAGCACCAGCAGCTACCAGTAACATCCATGAAAACATGTTGGTGTCTGGAAACAGGCTCAGGAAAAGCTGTTCATCTCTTTTTCTGCAGTGCTACGTGGGGCTCCAATGCATGAAATTATGTCCTCAGACACTGATCATCAGTGTGTCAGTCTTTGACTCAAGATCTTCAAAAACCATGTGTATCTCTGGATCATATGGGCAATAAGAGTGAATTTGGAGTCCTTTTCCAGGCTGTGTGGGAAGTGCTTGATTTCAGAGGAGCTCTAGTCCTGTTCTGCATGCATCTACCACTCTCCTTGATTCAGTCAAAATCAAGCATAGCCTGGCAAGTAACGCTTTAATAATTTCTTTCAAGGTTGTTTTCCTGGAAATTTAACAAGTTCAGTAAGAGATAAGTTGGAAGCACTCAAAATCAATTTAGCAAGTCATAGGTTAATCCATAGGTAAGACTCAAAGTGCTTATTATAAGGAGATTATTAATAAAAACAAATTTGGGTACCCATAGGTTTATTGATTCCAAATTTGAACCATTAACCCTCCCTCTCATCTCTGGAGATATAATAATTTGATGTGGATTTGGGTCAGAATTTCTAGGTTTTTTGACAGAAGACCAACTGTTAATCTTGACTAGAGCAGCCTTGCCACTTGCTGCAATCTGTGTTTGGAATTATGTGTGATACCCACTTTACATGATGCATACGCTATATTTACCATAAAAAATGTAGGAAAAAATTTTAAGCAATTATATTTAAGTTTATGAAAGCTCTGTATATCATAGTATTCTCAGTGAAGCAATGATTCAAGCAAACACAAAGGAGCATCTGGAACGTGTCTGGTGCTGGAGTTTTCTACTGTGACTTCATCATGTTGCTTCTGTAGGAATGCAGCAGAATAATAGCTGAGACAAGTTTGCTGAACAAGCTATTAAAATCCCAGATGTGAGCATATGCTTTGCATTTTTATGGATCAAAATAATAGTGTTGTGGGTATAAAATTTCATTTTACAACTCTTTTCTTGAAATCTCCCTTCCAGTTATTGTAAATGTTTTTCTGGATGGAAGACAAACCTAAATGCTAGGTCACTATCCTGTATTAGAATGCAGTATTCATTTTGTGAAGGGGGATTTAGACTCTGTAGCCAATAGTGTAAAAAATTATTTCCTAAGATGCTAAGGACCGTTCTTGGAAAGGCAAGTTCTTTATGTTCCTCATTTACCTTATGGCTGGACTATGTAGAAAGTCTGCCTTTGATTGCTAGGGATTTGATGTTAGGTACTAGAAGGTTTGGATGTAAAGGTACCCTAACGCCATCTTGAAAAAAAGTAATACAAACTATCAGTAAGCACTCCAGTGAGAATTCACATGCAGATATGCAGTGAAATAATGGTGGCTTTTTGGTTTTAAGTTAAAGTATTAGTCTTGGTGTCAAATAAGTGATGATCTGGCCAATTGGTTGGATCATTTACACAGTTATATGCCAAGATCTAGCTTTTATTCTGTGTTTGCTTTGGGTTTGAGAGTCACCTGGAATGATCATATTCTTAGGAGAAGGCATTCAGAGCTTAAAAGATATGGCCTATATGCAAGAGTTGGTGTGACAAGGAATTATGCAGGAAGGCAATTTTATCATCAAGTTGGTTTAGGAATTCAGGCAGAAGCCTGAAAAGAGAATCTGATTCTGTGACAAATTCCTATTTTGAGAACAAAATGGTTGATACCATGTGAACATAAGTATCAATGTAACAAAAGCATATACTAATTAGGAAAAATTGCATCTAGGAGTTATTTTAGGCAGTGATAAAACCACTGAAAAAGATTTGAGTTTTGTGCCAGTCAGCTATATTCAGAAAGACTGTACACAATTTTTGTGTGTTCAGCAAAATTTATGTTACTTGATAGTTCCTACAAAAAATTTGTAATAACTCTTGAGAAATTCTATGTAACATTTAAATTAATTGTAAAAAAAGGGGGTGTAATATTTGAATTATTTTATCTTTTGTGTATCAGAGGTTCTTAAATTGTATTATGTGCCAGAGACTTTATTTATCAAAATCCTTCTAGACTTTAAAGTAATTTGAGGCTGTTTTGTCTTGCAGAGAGGCAAAGCCTAAGCTTCAGAAATAAACTGTTGAGTTCGTATAACGTGCAGTAGTGACTGATCCATATACTGTGTTTACTGCAGGGAAAGATGGAACTAGCCACTCGCTGTCAATACGACTAGGAGAATCCTTCCTGACAACAAACCTAATTCATGGACAGTCTAATCCTGAGTCTCCAAATAGGCATCTAAAATAAAGAATTCTCTCTATTATGTATGAGCACTGACCCCATGTATTCAGTCCTGGCCAGCGTCTTGTCTCCAGATGAGGGCAGTCTTTGATGCCTCAGAAAGTGTTTGAAGTCAAGGACAAACTTGACACGTTAACCACGTAGAAGTCAGCAGGATATAGGGTGCTGAAATTATAGTATCTTGTAAATATTCTATTTTAGTATTCCACTATGTTGTGATCCAATATACTACTTGGGATTTTATAAAGGATACAGGTGAATTAGAATTCCAACTGCCATAAGTCATCAGTAGGATTAGTGCTGGTAATTCCTGCAGATTCTTTGGGAAAAGTCACACATACACCAATCATAAGATTCTCATTTAGACTTTTTAGTCGTGTACTTCTTGAATAACCACTAAAGTGGATACATATTTGCAGTCAGGAACAGGGATAATAAATACTTAGAAGCAACAGACTGATGCTTCTGGGGAAAAAAAGATAATTACTTTCTACAAATAATAATAGTTTACTGTTATAGTGTGGTGAAGTCTCATAACAGACATGACCACAACAAAATAGTCTTGCAGCCTTTGTCTTCTTAATAATGTAAATCCCAGCAGATGAAATGAAAATTCCTCCTTTATGTAAATTTTTAGTGGAAATAGGTAGTTCTTCACCAAGAATTAGATCTAAAGTAACAGAAAAGACATTGCAATGCAGTATCTTGCTCTAAGAACTATTGTTTCTTTAACTGTTCCTTTTTTAAATTTAACTACTCATTCCATTTTAGTGGTAATAGCTTTGTTTAATAAGTAGTAAATAAATATTAGTAAAATAGAAATAAATTAAAATATTTTACACCTTTTTTTATAAGTGTGAAAGTCTGAGTTCAAGAATGAATCTATAGTATCATCTTGCTTTACATAACCAAGGTCTTAAATGCTTGTCTGCTTTTCCCAAACAATCCCACTAAATAGTTAGCTTTTGAGATATTCAAAACACCCTGATTTTCTTGGTGGTTTGTTATAACTTTTCACTTTTTGTATCAGAACGAATTCCAAGTTAAACTGAAAATCTTGTGCATAAAAGACAGTTGTAAATCTGTTTTTGAACTTTATGCATGAAAATTTATCAGGAATTCAAGATCTTTTAGAGATATTTGGATAAGATGACAAGATAAATATATATTCAGCATCTGGTAGATTTCCTAGTGATCAAAGAACTCTAGACAGCATTTTTAAAAACATGGTTACTGGGTAAGTTATCTTAAAGGAAATTGAACATTTTAGAAAATATCCAGATCCAGATAAGAATATTGAGCTCTTAAATTTTGTTCTTTTTGTGCCTAAAATATACAGTAACCTTTTGCTTGAATTATGTATTATAAATTTTATTTTGTTTGTCAACTGTGCAGCACTGCCGCCATGGAATTTGTGTGAGCAGAGAAATGGAGCTGCGTCCTGTAGATGGAGAATGGGGACCATGGGGACCTTATAGCTCATGTTCAAGAACTTGTGGAGGTGGAATCAAGAGCACCACCAGGCTGTGTAATCGACCAGAGTATGTTTTTTATTGTGTTTTACATTAGTGCATAATGAAGATATTAAGAAATTCTGGATTGGCTCAAAATAAAATGAAGGTATCGTGGGCTGTGCAAAGAAGTTTGAAGCACCAATAAAAAATGCTTGTTTCAGCCATGTTTGGAAAGAGATTAGTCTACAGACTCTGATATGCAGAGGACTATCAGATTACTCATGTCTTTCAACAATATTATCCATTCTTATAGATGTTTCTGAAAATTTAGTTTGGCAGGGTCTTTTTTTCTAGGTTTACTCTAACTGTTGAGGTTTTTTTAAACATTAGATGCTTTCTTTGGAGTAAGAACTGCAAAAATAAATACATGTCTTTCCTACTAATCTCTTTAGTGGAACACTTGATTTGCTTTGATTTAAGGCTTTTCCACATCGTCGACATCAGTAATGTCCCACAAGGAGCCCTGGTTATAACAGAGTCATTTAAAACTTACCTTTTTAACTAGAAAATTACGTTGAATGAATCATTCCATGTGGGTTTTGTTTTCTGTTGTAAAAGTCAAGGAGAACTTTACCCTTAACTTGTCCAGAAGCAGAACCACAGCTGGTGCCTGAGTAATTTCAGGGTTTTTCTAGGAAGTCATGTCAGCTTGATATTATCAGTAGGATAAATGAACTTCAATGAAATGGCCCCAGGTTATTTTATTTTCTCTGATGAGTAAGAGGCAGTAGACTAGATTGCCATTAGATAATGCCTCTTTCAGTCTGTACTAACTGATAGTATGAATATGATGTTGATTTATTCTTTTTTTCTTCCCCAAAATCATACTAATACTGAATTATTTTGTGTCAGGGTTTATAACTGTTAAAATGTATTTTAGACTTTACAATAAATGGGGTATTTTCCACAATTTTCCCTTTTTATTCTTTTGATCCACAAAGTGAAACCGATATTAGGACTACAGAAAAGACTGTGCCAGCTTGTAATTGTCTTCTTTCTTTGTCTCTCTGTAAAATAATAATTTCACATTACTGAGGGAGGTACTGCTTGTGTAAAAATAGGACTGTAATCTCAGCTAAATTGATAAAAGCATTAAAATTAATAATGCTTTTTCCCAGGCCAAAATAGTTATAGCTGTAAGAGAAGTAAAAATAATAATGCATTAATAAACATCAGTAGTGAGATTACCACCTACCTCAGCAATAGTATTTTACAAGGATTGGGTTTATTTTGGGTATAAATGAATGCACAGTAGAAGTTGAGAGTGTGTGTGTGTGTGTGTGTGTGTTTGTAAGTCAGTGACAGCTGACAGAATGCTGTGTGAGATTTTCCTCTTTAGATCAGTGGCTGGGGCCACTTTTCATGGAAAACAGCAATTTTAGAAAATGAGCATGTTTTACATTTACCTTTTTTTAGGCCAAGAAATGGAGGAAAGTACTGCGTTGGCCGCAGGATGAAATTTCGGTCATGTAATACTGATTCATGTCCAAAAGGCAAAAAAGATTTTCGGGAGCAACAGTGCTCTGAATTTGATGGCAAACACTTTAATATCAACGGTCTTACCTCTGCTGTTCGCTGGCTTCCAAAATACAGTGGTAGTAAGTAATTACCTTAGCATCTTTTCAATGAATGCAATGAAAATGTTACTTTAAATAAAATTTTAAAACAGACAAGAAACCTCTTGGATTTTCTTTCCAGTTTCTATGAAAGATCGCTGTAAACTTTTTTGCCGAGTTTCTGGAACAACTTCCTACTATCAGCTGAAGGACAGAGTTGCTGATGGTACTCCCTGTGGAGCAGAAACCAATGACCTTTGTGTTCAAGGCTTATGCAGGGTATTTAAATCTAAACTTATTAATTATTAAAATCAATTTTAACAGGTGATAAAGTAGATATTAAGTATTAATACAAATAAACATTACTGAAAATATGGTGTTCTGAGTTCACTTAAGCTAATTTTATTCCCTATCAAATTAAAGATCTGGAAATGGAAGCAGTTAAGTGAAGAGCATATAGTTGAATCTGAAGACTCACAGTCTTGCCTCATTAAGCCTCGTATGTGAAAGAGTTAATGCTGTCCAAGTGAGCAGTGAGAAACTGATCCAAAATTAGCATAAAGGGAGGAAAGAAGCATGCTGTGTGATAATTAACACTGTATTTCTGCCACCAAAGAAGGAAATAGTAGAAAATCCAAGGGTAGATAGATTATGTAATTATTATTTTACTGTAAAATCAGGAGGAACTGAGCCTTGAATCAATTCAGCACTCTTTGCTTAGTAGCAGCTATGGCATTGCCACAGGATTTTGTTGGGAGAAGCAAGGAACTACATTTTAACGATTCAAGACTTTCTTGTCAAGCTTTGTTGAGGTTTTGCTGGTTGCAGTGAAAGTGAGTAAATTCAGGATGAGGAAAAAATATAGCTTATTTTTATACTGTTCAATAAAGAGGAAATGACAGAGAATTGTCCTGTTTATCATAGTTCAAAAAACCCCTGGAAGTTTAAGTAAAGATATATAAACAAAAATTGTGCTTATGTTAGTTTAACCAGCATAGTCTATGTGTATTCCTTTGCTTCTTTTCAGTAATAACAGACTTTAAATGAATTGATGACCATGTACATATACATACTGCTTTTAGGATTCCAAGACTTTTAATGTAAATATGAATTAAAATTTATACACTATGTTGATTTTTTATACAAAATATTTATGTACTGTTATGTATTCTTATACAGTTCTTGACATATTAAGTGTATTCGGATTGCACCATTATTGTTTTGCCCTTACATTGCAGAATCCAAAACCATTAAAGGTTTTTAATGAATTGCCAAGGAAGACTAGATATATACAGTGAACAACAATATTTTGGGGTAGTGGGAAGCTTACATTACCTGTTTTCATTGTTTTCCACTGGGCTGAGTGACACAGGGTTTTTTTATTTTTATTATTTTTATTTTTTGTAGCAAGCAGGCTGTGATCATGTTTTGAATTCAAAGGCAAGGAGAGACAAATGTGGAATCTGTGGTGGTGATAATTCTTCATGTAAAACACTTGCAGGTACTTTCAACAGTGCTCATTACGGTATGTTTGTTTTGCCATTTTTTTAATCTTAATGCACACTTCAGTATGGCTTAGAAATTATTCTTTACATTTAGTATTCTTTAGGGCCTCTATCAACAAAAAATACCTTTGATTTTCAGTCATATTCTCTCTCAAGGATGCAGAGGCAAATTCGATGACATACTAACCCATTCAAGTGGAAAAAAAAAAATCAATCCTGCCCAAAGGTCAAAGCCAAAGACATGGATAAAAGAAATTATGAGGGTAGAAGTACTTTAAAAGGATGAATGCTTCCTGCTTTTTACTTTGCATTCTCTGGTCTGAAACTTTGCAGCTGAAGAACCTATTCCAATGTCTCATTTTGGTTGTGTAAAGAGATAGCAAGAAGTTTGTGCTGTGAGCAGCTGATAGGATTCCTTTTCTCCTAGAGTGAAAAATACAGCCTATGAAATGTGAGCCTCCTTCCTCCAGAGAACAGGGGTAACAATATTTATGTTTTTTCCTCCTCATTGACAGGTAGTGAATGAGAAACTTCTGAATAACCTCAATATTTCCTATTTATTTGATTTAGTTTCTCTAATAGAGCTACTGATAGTTCTTCTATATGTAGTCTTTTCTGTGAAGTATGGAGAGACTGTTGTATGTGCATAGCAGTGCAGTTAAGTAGTTAGAGCATAGAACATAGGGACAGAAGTCTCCAGGTTAATAGCAGCCTAGAGGCTCCTTCATGCCGCTTCACTGGCTGGAAGAGACCACAGGCAAAGTGAAAATGATACCTGGAGAGCTGCCAAATAGGATCTTTGTAGAACAAAGGGATTGCTGCTGAATAGGAAAGTATGCCAAGTATCCTGTTGGATTTTCTTTTCCCCTGGCAGTGGGCTCACATGCGTTGAAAATTACCAAAAGTCTTAAATTATACCTACCCTTCCCATACAAATACATGTATTTTTTCTTGTGTCTGTCCTAAGAAGGTGCTTATAGATAGCACATGAATTTTGTCACACACATATTTGTTACAAGTCAAGTGACCAGTACGTGAAACTACCATTATGCAAATATGGTCGAGACTGTCACTCTCTGCTATTTAACAACTTTTTGTTGTCACAGACTTATTTGGTTCAAATTGAAGTTGGAAGGGAAAAAAGCCCCCATGTTTTGGGATGAGGAAAACCTTGAGTTATTATTTGGTTTTATAGTTAGTTGAATGTTTTAAATTATGTTCAAATTCTTGAAATTATAGCGTATAAAAGATAATAGTGAGTTATACCAAGGAACAGTATGCTGAACATTTGGGATTATCACTCAGGTGTGCTCAAGTAGGAATACAGCTGTGCAAACAAGAAATTGTACTTAGCTGATCACTGAAACTCCAGTGTCCATGGGAGGTCTAAGACATCCCTAGGCTGATGACTGAAGGCATTGTCTGAGGAAATACTATTTTCCAAAAAAATTCTGAATTAGGATCACAAGCTAAGTATGCTGATGTGCACTTGATCTTTTTCTTTTAACTTCATTTGTTTCCCTTTCAAACTGAAATGAGTCATTTTGCTAAGGCAGAGTTTGGAATTGACAATAGCAGCCTGTGGTGTGTGCTTATATTCATGCAGTTATGTTGTCAGTACTGTGTGAACAGTAGTAAAGCAAGAATCAAAAATTCATTACAGCAAAATGCTAATTTACTTGGCTTCCATTTTAGTACATGGTAATCTAATTATGTACACATTATTACTATGTTGGCTATTATTATTGCATCAGTTTGGAGTATGTGAGGATTTCCTGGACAAAGGTTGTTCTCAGTGTCCTAGTATGTGATTTATTCTCTTTGTGTATCCTTGACAACATGCTATGCAGTTTTGTTTATAGTTTCCTCCCATATTTGTATTATTTGATTCTAATACCACAAGGTCTTCAGTGTGTGAGATGAGGGGCTTTTTAAACTGTATTTTGGTTTTCTTCCCAGTATGTTGAAAGATTGACCAAACCATGTATTTATCTAGAGCATGCAGCTTGTCAATTTGCAATTGCAGTGCTGCCCCCAGCTGGTAAAGGTAATGGACCTGTAATTAGATTAAATCTTCATTTAAATGCATGGCATAGTTTTAATAGATTAAAAGCACTTGGAAGTTAATGAATTATGAAATTTGTCATGGCTTAACCCCATCTGGAACCACACAGCCAGTTACTCACTCACTGCCTCCCAGTGGGATGGGAGAGAGAGCTGGAACAATAAAAGTGAGAAAACTCACGGTTGCAGATAAAGACAGTTCATTAGGTAAAGCAAAAGCACCACGCACAAAGCAAAGCAAGAATTGGTTCTCTACTTCCCATGGGCAGGCAGGTGTCCAGCCAGGAAAGCAGGGCTCTATCATGCATGACAGTGAATTGGGAAGACAAACACTGTTACTCTGAACATGCCCTCTTCCTTCTTACTCCAGTTTTTTGTGCCTGGCATGATGCCATATGGTCTGGGATATCCCTGTGGTCAGCTGGGTCTGTCTGTGTCCCCTCACTACTCCTTGTGCACCCCCAGCCTCCTCNCAATAAAAGTGAGAAAACTCACGGTTGCAGATAAAGACAGTTCATTAGGTAAAGCAAAAGCACCACGCACAAAGCAAAGCAAGAATTGGTTCTCTACTTCCCATGGGCAGGCAGGTGTCCAGCCAGGAAAGCAGGGCTCTATCATGCATGACAGTGAATTGGGAAGACAAACACTGTTACTCTGAACATGCCCCCTTCCTTCTTTCTCCAGTTTTTTGTGCCTGGCATGATGCCATATGGTCTGGGATATCCCTGTGGTCAGCTGGGTCTGTCTGTGTCCCCTCACTACTCCTTGTGCACCCCCAGCCTCCTCGGTGGTGAAGTGGAGTGAGAGGCAGAAAAGGTCTTGACTCCGGGTAACCTCTGCTTGGCAATAACTAGAACATCCCTGAATTATCAATATTTTCCAGCACAAATCCAAAACACAGCCCCGTACCAGCTACTGTGAAGAAAATTAACTCTATCCCAGTCAACCCAGTACAAAATGAAAAGGATATTGCCATTTAAATTTTTACCCAGAGCTGCATCAACCAAAGTCACAGTAATCTTAAAATAGTGTGAAATAGGTGGAAAAATTATCAAAATTTTTATTAATACCTCAGATTGCATGTTTATATTTATTATGTTTCCAATGTTTGCCATACTAAGTTTTTCTTAGCCCCAAGTATGGTTTTGAATTTGTGATTAGCATCTGTGAGAAACAGATTTGGATTTTTTAACCTAGGTTTATGTGCAGAGTGACTTTTTAAAAAAATAGATTTTGATGCACCTTATTTTGTTACCTGGTGGCAAGGCTACCATAATAGTACTATGAGATATTACAAGAAGTGATGACTCATTTGTGAAGCATTTGTATTTTGAGGGGACTGCACTCAATATTTTGAGCAGGAGAAGGTGGATCAAGTATGGCTAGTTTAACAGCTGTATCTACCTATGCATATGGCCTGCAACGCTGCACTATTTTAGTATTTAAGACTCATTCTTTAGCATGCGATCATTAAATACTCTAGTGAGAGAAAAGCTGCCTCAGTTGTGTAAACAGGGAGTGGAGATATTTCATGTTAAGTGACTTCCCCAGATTTCTGTAAAAGTTTCAATTTTGAGCAGTCGCAGTGTTTCCTGAGTCCCTCTTGATATACTTGGCTACTTTCTAGAGTAGTTCTGCTCTCTAGGGATTTTCCTGAGTAAACTGAACTCATATGAGTGGTAAAGAATTGAATTCACATTTCTGAACACAGAACATAACACTTCCTGACACATGAAGGCATTCAGCATTGGTTGTCTCTGGTGCACTGTAGGGTTTTGCGAATGAAGTTAAAATTTATTTTCATCTTTACTAATATTTGACCATTTTTGTATATAATTAATTTTCAGGTTACAATGTTGTAGTAAATATTCCCAAAGGAGCAACAAACATTGATATTCGACAGCACAGCTACTCAGGGAAACCAGAAGATGACAACTACCTTGGTAAAAGCCTCCTGTGTACAACATTGATGGATAGGTTTTATGCTCTTGACAGAGAATATATTATTGAGTATATTATGAGAAGTCTGATAAAGTCTTTGGAGAAAATATCTAATTATTTTGTATCTTCTTTTGCCTTATTCTGTCCGTAGATACTAGTTTTCTGAAAACATCAGTGAGATGCTGTTAAGGTTCCTAATTCTTAAATGAGTGTGTTCATTCGTCAGAGAATAAGAATTCTAGCACCTTGCATCATTTTGTCAATTTTTTACTTTGTTGTCACAATGTTAATTTAAATACTACAAGTGAACTCAGGAATAATGTAGGTATTTGTTGTTTTAAATCTTGGAAGCATACACTTCGTTTATGAACAAAGCAGTCTGACCATCAGCAAATTTATCAGTTGTCTCATATTTCTCTTTTTCTATTATGTCTGGGACATAAAGAGTATAAAGGTCATCACATGCTGATAGATCTGCAAGTATGTGTAGGTAACAAAGAATTCATAAGTATATCCTACCAAAAATCTTGGTTGTTGTATTTCATAGTAGTTACATTGTATCTGAAGTGCCTGAAAAAGTATTGAAGCATATTTACCTTCTGTCTCTACTTCCATTGTCATCCTAGCCAACAAACTTCAGAATTCTCAAAATATATTCCTTGTCACCTGTTGCCCAGTTGTTACACGTGCAGCTCACAGGACACAGAAACAGCCCTTGCCCCCTGACATTGGCTTCCATTTGAAATGTAGTAATGCCTGAATAGCATCTTGTAATACAAATTTTACCATATTTTAAAAATGTTTAACTTGTTGTTCATATTTATTATTGCAAATGGGTCATTGTATTAAATTACTATCATAAATGCTTAGTAATTTATTTTTATTTTCAAGTTTACTTTTAAAACCCACTTCACTAGAAGTAGCTGTAGCAAATACAAGGGTGTGGGCTGTAGAATAGGGCAGAAATACCGATAATTATTGTTTCCTTCTACCATAGCAGAACTTAGCCAAATTTAAAAGTCATGACTGCAGGCAGCCCCTCAGCAGAACAAATATTATTAAATTACTATATTGTAGAGAAGATCCATGGCTGAGAATATCCATGACAACTGCTCAGGTGAAAGTTACTGATGACTGGGATTGAATTCATTGATTTGAAACTGTTTGATACAACTTTTTACATGAACTATGTGTTGATGAGATTTTATTGATAGAATCTTTTAACTAAATAGATCTCCAATATTTTATTTCACTTACAGCTTTATCAGATACCCATGGAAATTTTATCTTGAATGGAAATTTTGTTGTAAGCATGTCTAAAAGAGAAATCAATATACACGGAGCCGTTTTTGAGTACAGTGGTTCAAACAATACAATAGAACGAATTAACAGCACTGATAGAGTTGAAGAAGAACTAACCTTACAGGTGCATGTTTACTTTTTTCATAAGTTCGAAAATTTCTTACATGATCATTATGTTTATAATTTTTTGCTCAAATTCACTGAAAAACAGCTATCATTTTATCTCAATTAAGGTTTTGTGTGTAGGAAATTTATACAACCCTGATGTGCGTTATTCGTTCAATGTCCCAATAGAAGATGGAAGTGATCTGTTTACATGGGATCCTTACGGACCCTGGCAAGACTGCAGCAGGATGTGCCAAGGTACTGTGAAGAATTTTTTTCACCAGAACCAAAGACCTGATGGCATTTAGGAAGGGACTTGTCTTAAGTTCTCTGACTTTCACCCTTACTTGTGAAGAAGAAACTTGTTACCCTCAGTAAGCTTTAAGTGCACAGAGCCTTTAAGTACAGAATAGCTTCAGATTTTTGTTTTTGCTATTTTTAGTACTTATGCAGTACAATTCTATATTCAATACAATTCTACATTTGGAGACATAGGAGCAGTTTATTAAAAAAAAAGGTTGAATCAAATCTAATATATCCTTTTAAAGTGGTGTTGTATGTCTACTAAAGTTGATATCCTGTGGGACCACTGTAGGACAGCTGGGAGGTGGAAAAAGTGACTGGGAAAAGGTTGTTCTCCACCTGGAATGTAGTGAGCTGCACAAAGCAGCATGTTTGTGCAGAATCTGCTGTATACAGCAATTTGTGTTAATGGGATATCTCAGTTAAATTCGTAAATGATGAATGGAATCCATAAGACCCTCCTATTTTAGCCCTTTATTTACTTCTTTTCGTGCTTTTTCCAGGTATTAGAAGAAGAAGAGTGACATGTATACGTAAAAGTGATCATGTGGTAGTGTCTGATCAAAGATGTGAACTTAAACCCACTGTACCAAGTGTCTTTGAGGAGTGTAATACAGAGTGTGAATTAAGGTAAAAAAGGTTCCCAACTGATGGAGTTATTGTGGTCTTATATGTTTTTATTGATTGATATTGAAACCAGGTAATTCAGATTGCTTTATCCTCTGTCCCTCCATCCCCTTCTACCTCTCTTATCCTTCCCATCTCCTTGTTTTCCTCAAATCTGTTGGTGTAGTGGCTTTATACATTGTATTTACACCTCTGACTCCATGTAGAACTAGGGTACTTTTCCAATTTTTATTGGTGAAGTGCAAAATCTCTTGTTAGAATTGTGAATCTGTTCTATATATTCTGGCACAAAAACTTTATTGTTGTTTGAAATACATTTTCCACCAGAATTGTACCCACAACTGGAACTAATTTGAAACAGACTTGTGTTTTTGCACTCCAATGTAGCCCACACAGAAGTATTCAGAGGAGGAAGAGTTAGAATTATAGCTTACATTTTTCAAAGTCACTTAGGAGATGAAGACAAAAGATCCTTTAAATTTAAAAAGTTCTTTTAAGCCTGTGAGTCAAATTCTTCTATATTGCTTTGAAAATTCCAGTCGTGAGATAGAGTTTACAGTTTTATCTGTTCCCTAAAATGCATATCTATATTTACATTGTAATTCCTGGTACCTTCTGAGTGCTTTAATTGCCATGGTCGTGTTTTTTTAAACATAGTTAGCTTTCTACAATGGTTTGTCATTGCAGGTGGCACAGTGTTGGGAAAAGTGACTGTACATCCAAGTGTGGCCCAGGACATCGGTCTATTGAGATCCACTGCATGAAGTACTCTATTGCGAGAGGACTCAGTGTTCCAGTGGATGATAAGTATTGTGCTGATCAGCAGAAACCACCAGCCAGAGAGCCCTGCCATGGTGACTGTATGTTAAGAAGTTGGCACTACACAGAATGGTCAGAGGTACAGATTTAAAACTTCATAATTCTGCCATGCGTACCAAATTTTTATTTCTCTATATTTATTTTAGTTTAATAACTAAAAGGAAACAATGTTTGACAAACAGAGTTTTGTAGGATTGGCTAATACCAACCTTTATATTTCAGCAACTTCCTTATATTTTTGTAAGAAATGGTAGCTTGTTTGCAGGTGGGTTTTGGAAATCAGCAGTGAAGATCTGGTAATTAAAGGCATATATTTTATTTCCAGCCTTAATAATTTAGTTCTGTACAATTTTGGTTTTATTCTTTGTTAGAGTTTTATGGTGGAACTGTTATACAAAGTGCTGATTTTATCTCGAACATATTAGCAGTCTGTGGATTAAATGCAGGACACTTTTTTCTGCTGCAATCATTAACACCTCTTAAGACTGATAATATATTTTGGCCTGGTTTAATCATATTCTGTTTCCTAACTATACCCCACAGTGTTCCAGGAGCTGTGCAAGAGGTGTCAGAACCAGAGAAGCTTTTTGTATGAACAACTTGGGTCGTCATCTTCCTGACAGAGAATGCCAGGAACTTCCAAGAGTTGTAACACAGAGTTGCAATGAATTCTTATGTCCAAGCTGGTCGGTTACTGACTGGAGCGAGGTAATGAAACCATGGAAAACTTAAGGTACATTTGGTCCTGGTCATGCATACTAAAATAAGCTGCATTAAGTGTTTAGGGTTTTTTTTTCATTTTGGGCCACACAGTTATAAAAGTTCTGAAGTCCTATGATTTGTCTGATACACATCACAAATCTATGAATGGCATGAGAACTTCTGTAAAACACTCCTAGAATTTATTTTTTCTCTAATTTTGTTACATTAAAATGAGGTAGTGAAGATATGTAAAGTAAATGTATTTGCAGTAATTTGCATACTTTCTTTTTTTATGAAGCAATGAGAACTATACAGCCAACTGTTTAATATAATTATATTAATTTTATTATAGATTAGATGGATATAAAGCAGTCATGGACAGTTTTAACATTTTTCCAGTGAAAGCTATGATATATGCACTATTGTTTTAAACAAGTATTCTTTATTCTATTGGAAATAAATGATCTGTACATAGTTTTCATCGTTTGTGGCTTTGGAATCTTAATAGTGATTTCTTTGTATTAGCATTTGAGTTGAAGTTAACAGGAAATGGAGAGTTTATTAAAAAATAGGGGGTTTTGGACTACTTACATTCATGGAATATTTTTGTTATTTATTTGATTTTTAAAATCCAACATGTTACTAAAAGAAATTGAAGCCATTAATGCAGATTCATGTCTCTGCAAACTGATGGTTCTAATAATTTTACAGTGTCCTGTGACATGTGGCAAAGGAATGAAGCATCGTCAAGTCTGGTGCCAACTTAATGATGAACAACTGAGAGATGATTTCTGTAACCCAAATGACAGGCCAGAATCAATAACACCATGTGAACTTCATGAATGTGCATCTTGGCAAGTAGGGCCTTGGGGATCAGTGAGTACATAAGGATTCTTGGCTTCTTGTTTTATAGTTCAGGCTATGAGCAATCACAAAACAATACTTTTAAAACATTTTAGTTGAATCTTAAGCAGTTGTTTTAGTTGAATTGATTCACGTGTTTGTCTGCAGGATCCTATTGGCTATCTAACTTGTAATTTAGGACCACCCATATATAAGTTAAATGCCTAAAATAGTAATTGATCCTGAGCCTTAATATCAAAGATGCTTTTGCACCAGTGTATTACATCACCAGAATAATGAAAATAAGGGTAGCAAACTGTTCAGATGAACGAGACAGGTAAAAGACCAGATATTTATAGGTGAGTGAGCATATTCAAGTGGTAGATTCAATTAAGATCATAGAAATGTACATTCTAATTATAGCAGGGAAAAGGACTTAGTATTTTATTGTTACATTTTGTTTTTACCTTCAGCGATAAAAGATCTGCTATCTCTTTATGTGAAAGTGCTGTTGAAAAATGTGTTCCTGTGTGGTGCTCATCTAATGTAAAACAGAGTGGATTTAAATCTCTAGAAAGAAGTGAATTAATTTGTGAAGGAAACTTTTGCCACCATATAGATGAGAATTAATTTAAAAAAATAAGGTACTCAGTAGATCAGGTTACTCAAACCAACAGAAGATTATTCAGTGTTTTCTTGGATGTTAGTGGGAAATCATAACTGAATAGCAGCTGATCTTAATTTTATTGCATACGACCTGTTGCTAAAATACAGAATAAATATACCTTTGGAAATTAAGTATATTTTTAACTTAGACATTTCTTCCATTTTTTTTTACCTTAGAGATAACCGCACTGTTGTCTAACATAATGCAGAATTCCTTTTGATCACAAGGTGATGACTTTCCATTCCTACAGCTTGTAGGAATGCAAAAATTAAATAAAAAATTAATTCAGTCCCATGATAGAATTCTTATGAATAAAAAATAGTTTTCTGAAATAGCTTGTACAAGCAATTTACCAATCTATGTCACTGGAGCAGAGCTCTTCATTGCAGTCTTTCCACTGTACCACCTGGTAATAGCCATTCACAACTAGGTTTTTACAAGTACTTGTGCTTGAACCACAATATTTATAGGGATAGGATTTGTGTCATAATATTTTCAGCCATTTAATGTTTTATGTGGCTTCTTTGAGTGCAAGCTAGTCAAAGTCTATAGTGAAGGGAAACATTTAACAGCTGCAGCTAATGATTCATTTGAAGCTACTCTTACTCTTACTCTTCTGTTTCCTCCACTTTCTCTACACCAGTTTTTATTGCTGAGCATGGCATTTTAGAGTATGGATTGTCCCTTTGATCAGGTCAGGTCTGCTGTTCTGGCAATGTTCCTTCCCAGTCTCCTGCTCACTTCCAGCCTACTCACTGCAGGGTGGGTAGAAAGGGGGAAAGAGAAAAAGCCTTTGTCCTGCACCAGCACTGTTCATTGGTGTGCTATAGACACTGGTTAAGTACCTGATGGTCTGCCACAAAGGAAGTTAACATGATCTCAGTAGTCATTCCTATTCATTCTGGAAAGAGTTTTTAAAGTAGAAAATGTAATTAAAAATGAAATTTGATTATAAATAGCGCTATTTCAAGTGTGTGAAATTCCTGCCTTCGACAGTGTGCTGTAACATGCGGACGTGGATACCAGGTGCGCGCAGTCAAATGTGTTACAGGGACATACCGTGTTATTCTGAATGATGACAGGGAGTGCAATGCTGCCACTCGTCCTAGAGACAGTCAAGTAAGTTAAAAAGTACCTCTCTACTTACCTGTTAAAAGTGTCTAAATACAACTGTTGTCTACTGACTCTATGAGGGAACTTGGAGGAAATCACCTCTAAAATGAGAAAAAAATACTGAAACTCTATGCTTTTCTTCACAAATGTCAAATTTTGCCTAGGGAATTAAGTAAAAGAAGGGTAATTTCAAGACTGGATGTTTGAAAGTTGGTATGTGATTGAAGAGTTGGAGTATATGATTTCAAGGAATCCAAAGGCCTGTGATTATTTGGCAGTGGGGGAAACTCCAATGTAGAATATTATAAGAACACTGCTTGCCATCCTGCTTAATAAATAATAATAGCCAACCAGCTTCTTTAATAAGCTTCTAAATATAAAAGCCAGTTAATTGGTATAATTTATTTCTGCTTAGATGTGAAAACACTGGATTTGGGTATCCTTTGCATTTTTAATTGTGGTACCTGTTTGGCTCCTGCCTGAAACTGGGCAAATTTATGTTCTCAGTAGCTGAAGGTATAAAGGACAGGACAGCACAGCCACTGTTTTCACTTGGTCCTTCTGTGTTGCCTGTGGCTCTGAAGCAGGACACTGTAATGTCTATGCTCCTTGTCTCCAACAAGTTGGCCAAAACTGTTCTTTCTCGAAGTGCCAGTATTATTAATTACTAATGCAGTTTTAAGATCAAATAAATTTTCTTTGGCACTCGATTTAAAACAAAACAAAACAATTCAATTAAAGGTTGTCGGGATTATCGGGGGACCGGGATGACAGAGAGATGTCACGGAAATGGTTTATTGCTGAATCAGTCTCATTTTATTGAAGGGTGAGACAGGAGAGATGCTGTGAACTACATCTCTCATATCTAAAGCAGCAACAGTTACAGTAGCAATAGTTATAGCAGCAGTGGCAGCTGCAGCAAGCGTAAATGCCAATGCCAAAGTAGCCTAGCCTCTCTAACAAGCCAGCCAGCCCGAACTTATCTGCTACAAGGCCCTATATACTTTCTTAAGCCAATAAGCAAATGCCACAAAGCTCACTACCACATTTGTACCAATCATCATTGTACGTGGTCTACCGCAATGCGTATTTTCTTATCCAATCATCGTATTGCTATTAAGGCCTATTATGCAGGCTTATATTACTATACCTTAACTTTCTAAAAAACTCTATTATAAAGTTTATTGCTAAACTCAAAATTGTTTACTCTTTTACTTATCACTATTCTTTTTACTTAAAACATATTCTTACTTACTAAAAATATATTTCTACCTTTATAAAGCATATTTCTTTTAAAACTACAAAACTGCGTTATTGCTTTAAATTGCAAAAGCTCATTGTTCTAACTCAGGCAGCCTTCGCCAAGGTCTCACATCAAAACATGTATCCATTTCTATCTGTTCAAGCCCAATGCTGTTAATGTTCTCTGTCAGTGCCTGCAAATTCTCTGTAACTTCATTTCCCACAAAAGGTCTTTGAATAATTGCAGGGAAAATGTAAAAGATGGTATTTATGTATTAATTAATGCTGGCTTATTGTAATGGTGGGATCTAACTATTTGCTTTTCATTTGGCTCTTCCAAAATGTATATTTCAAAAGCTTTTTTTTCCTCACACCCACAGGAATGTGAATTGCCCTCTTGTTCAGAAAATACAAAATTATGGACTACTTCACTTCCTCTAGTCCATGTGGGGAAGGTGACCCAATGGAGATACGGATCCTGGACTCCAGTATGTAATGTAGCAGTCACACCTTGCAGAGCAGTCCTCCACTCATTCACCCATTTTTCCATAAAGCTTTCATTAATATATTTTTCAGACTGAAGTCTGCTTGGGATATATTAAAAAGGAATTCTAATATTTTCTTAAGAAAATAAACTGTTTCTTAAGGAGCAGATAGACGCTCCCAGGAAACTGTGCTTCCAATCCAACGAGAAAAAATAATAGGAAAAAAAGCAAAATTCTAGGAGCTGGGGTTCTGAGTGAAATAGTTTTCATTTGATTCACAGTGCGCTAGGAAGTGTTTTTTAAAGGTAATTGATCAGTTTCTGAGTATGGCAATCATCTTTTATTTTAAAATATTATTTAAATCTTTTATGTGAATAGTAATACTAAACAGTTGGAGTCTTTAAAGGTCTAATTTGACTTTTTTTTAATAAAATAAGCATTATTAAAATGGTTCATACATAAATTTTCTTCAATGGAAGCTTTTTAGTTTGATAATGTTGAAAATTAGTTTTATTTCATAGCAATGTGAAAATTAAAAATTATCAATAAAATTTGGATGTCTGTTAAGGCCTTGAGATATTTAACAAAGCATATAATTCAGTTATATTTTTGCACAACTGTTTTAACTAAATAGGAGTAAAGGGTTCATAAACTGAGGCTACTCAGCAGTTCTTCATTAAATCCTCCTTGAACTTCTCAGCCACAAAGGCATCAGAAGGGGCTCAATGGAATCTGATAATACAAACCATAATGGCAAATGGATTGTTAATATTGGTTTTTATTTTAACAGTTGATGTAAATATTGCATCACTGTGTAATAACTAAAATGTTTCTGTTGTTACTTGCAACTGTAAAATTATTCCATGTTATAGTTTAAATGCTGTCTGTTTATAGATGCTGAAATGCTTCATGAGAATTAAGGCCATGCAACTCAGTTCCAAGCTAACAGAAATTCTTAAGGCCTAAACCTTTCAGCAATATTTCACTTTCCTTTCTGAATGCATTACTCTATTAGTGTGAAATGGAAATCTCATTTAATTCTAAAGTCAAGCTGATACTAAGCTATGTTAGTATTTTAGATACTTGCATGATCTTGTTTTA
Source organism: Aleadryas rufinucha (assembly GCA_013397815.1). Taxonomy (NCBI): domain Eukaryota; kingdom Metazoa; phylum Chordata; class Aves; order Passeriformes; genus Aleadryas; species Aleadryas rufinucha. The sequence continues at coordinate 223,882 of VZTH01000550.1, forward strand.
GTCTCCTAAAGTGTGATGACCGTGAATTGTTCTCTGACAGTGCTCTGCATCCTGTGGGAAGGGCGATCGTGCTCGCTATGTGAGTTGTAGAGATGCTCATGGAGAAATAGCAGATGAATCTTTGTGTGCTCATTTACCACGACCAGCTGAAATTTCAAGCTGCTTTAGCCCATGTGGAGAGTGGAAAGTTGGAAATTGGTCGCCTGTAAGTATTAATTGTAACAATCTTTTAATGTGTGTATTTAGATTATTGGCCAAGTCTCTGTTTAGAAATTTAGAGTTCTTTTATTTTTTTGCAAGTGTGATTGAAATTGCATCCCTTGAAAAAGCAAAGTATATGTTTTTTCTTGTCAAAAGTAAATATAAATGTATTTGTTTATTAATTATCAATGTTCTGTGACAAGCACTGTGTTAATCTTTTGGTCAGTGTACGGTTACGTGTGATAGTGGCAGAGTAACAAGACAAGTCATCTGTGTCAACTATCATCAGCAAATCAATGAGAATTACTGTGATCCTGAAGGCCGACCTCCTAAGGAACAAGAATGTAACATGCCACCATGTCCATCGGTTTATCATCATGTTCCAAAAATACATGACCATCCAAGCCATTTTCCAGGAATAGGTTACCTTCCAGTGCACCTTCCACAAGACAATTTAAACCAGTGGAACCGTCCTTCTGTGGGAGGATATCAGTGGAGAACTGGACCCTGGGGAGCAGTAAGAAATTTTTTTAAAATTATTAGTTTGTTCTGTCACATGTGTATTAACATTCCTAGAAATGTTACTGTAGTACAGATTTGGTCAAAAGAAAAGCACATTAATTTTAAAAATTATTGTTATTCTTGTTCTTACTGTTTTTCAGAAAATATTAAATTCTCAAGCGTACTTTTCCTGTGGTTTCAAAGTTAAAATACTTCTACATAGTAGTAATTTTTAATTGAAAATTTCAGCTTTGAATGTTAAGGTTTAAAACCAAGCTGTTTTAACCAACATATTTTACATTTTTCTGATCATGCAATGGCAAAATGTATGTTTACCTGTTTTGGTAGTGCTCTAGTACTTGTGCAGGTGGATTTCACCATCGAGTTGTAGTATGTCAAGATGAGGAAGGAAGAAGTGCCAGTAACTGTGATGAGACAACCAAACCTTCAGAGTCGAGACACTGTGATTCTGGACCCTGCCCACGGTGGAACTTTGGGAACTGGGGAGAAGTAAGAGCATTTCACTTACAAAAGGGAACATTGTTTACCGTGTAAGCTTAGAAGTAGAATCATAATTATGTGACTGTGAGTGGAACTGAACACCTTGTTTTTACTTATTTAATAAAGTTTAGAATTTAAAAATTTAAAAAGAATGAGTTTCAATCTGTTTATCTAAATTTTATTCTTTGATCAAATCCAGAGCTGTAGTGGAAATGAGTGGTGTAAATATACATCCAAAATAAGTAAGTATTGTGTGAGGCTAAGGATATACAACATCAGCAAATCATATAGTTATTGTACAGCATGTATCTTGAGACACAGAAAATTATATTCTATTACAAAAAGCTGGATTGTATGCGGAAAAACTGCAGTGTAATAGCTAGTCTAAGAAAAAAGTGAGCATAAGAAGCTGTAGAGAAGCTTTATTCCATGTAATTTCATAGGTACTAACAATAATAACTGCAAGTAGTAGTAGCTACTGGGTCGTACTTACAAATAAGAAGCATGGAGATAGGATCATGCATCTAAAAGGTGTGCTTGGATTAGAACATTTTGATGAAACATTTTATGTTATTGGACAAAGAACAGTTTCTCCATGCTGTGTGATGTCATATCTTGACCACACATTCTTGCTCAAACACTACAGAAAGAGTTAAAGCATTTATTCTAATCTAACCTCTTGTAATTCTTGCCCACTTTTCTTGTTCTTGAAAACCAGTGACTGGAATTGAAAAGAGAAGAAAAATTGGTTGAGTGACTTTTTTATTTTACCTTTTTTCCCCTTGTTTTAGTCAGATTTAGCCATTCAGTTCTCAAGGTCAGTCTAAATGTCATACTTTTTCTGTCCATAGCCACAGACTTGGGACAGTTCATACAGATGCTGCAGTTTTTTTCTAATTTAGAATCCTCAAGAATACAGTAAAAAGCTTTGAACTACTATATATTGGTTTTAAGAGCTTATTAGGAATGAGAACTGGTATTGAGTAATTACAGGCAAACTGAAACCCAGAAAACACATCCTATAAGGTTTTTTCACTTAGTCTGTATAAATTAGACTGCAGAAAAGTGTGCCCAGTGTCTGAGTTTTCTGAGTTTTTCTGCCCACTGTCTGGCAGGGAAAACTAGTTTTAAGAAAAATTTCCATTTTTTCCTCTTACTAAAGAAACAGACACATGCACATTTATTCCCACAATGACTTCTTATTAATAGAGTCTCTGTAACTGAGACTTTCTGCAGAAAATCGCTTGATAAACCATAAAAATGTAGTTTGGTAAATGTTTTGGTGAGAGAATTATGTGAGATTAGACTTTAAGTCCTTATTCTTGAATAGAGTGTCCAGGGAATGTGGAAATAGACATAGTAAATAATATGATGTACTAATTATTGCTATATCTTTTGGTTTGATGGTTTGTGATGACTCTGTTAATAAAATTGTTGCATATAAAATTCTGTGTTTCAGTGTACTCAAACTTGTGGAGATGGAATAAAGACAAGACTGGTGATTTGTCAGCTTCCCACTGGCCAAATGTTGGGTGATCAAAACTGTGAAATTCTAGACAAGCCACCTAACATGGCACAATGTAATGTGCATTCTTGCCCTGGTGATGTTTCTTGGCATCGGGGACCATGGAAATCGGTACGATAGCATTCATTAATATTTTTTGCTTTCTTGTTCTTTCTGTCACTCTATTTCCCCTTGTCTTTTAAAAGATTGTATATGGTTATTTTATTTGATAACAGTGAAATAGTAATGCACGTGGAATATGGTCTATGCAGTTTTATAAAGAAATAGTTCCTGCGGTCATAGAAGTAAATGAGAAGCAGCCATGTCCTTCAGTGGGAACAGTATCATACTCTGTAAAACATCATAGGGAATATTTTGAAAATTACCAGAAATCATCATAGCTGATAACAGTACCTAATAGGTGTTCCATTTTGAAGGGCTACAATTTGATATGTATGTTTAAATTTAAAAGTTTGTAAGTTATGCTTATATTATCTATATATTTATATTTGCAAAAACATCCCAAACTTTTTAATGCATAATTTTTTTCCTATAGTATATTTAAGTATAAAATAACTCACATCCATGTATATTACACTTTGTCATCAAAAATTTAATTCCATATTACCTGTACATTTGTGTATAAAAGTTTATATTAGTGGTTTTAAAACAGGGACTAATTAAAGTTATCTATGTATAATTATGTATGTGACTATAATACGTTATTGTCTACATGTCACTGTCTATTAATGTGTAAAAATGCCTACTGTAATCACCATTAATCTTTAAAACTGCCACTAGCAGATTATTAACATATTGAAGTAATCATAGCAGGCTCTGCAGTATAGAGCACATTATAATTCCCAAGCTGTGAATTTGACAACAATATTGATTATTGTGCTAAATTTTAAGGGAATAATGGCAATCAAAGGAGGTTGGATCCAGTTCTGTTTCCATCAAAATCAGCAAAAAACCTGCCATTGACATCCCTGGGAGATGGTCTGGGACAACAGTTGTTTGGGGTTTTTTATTAATAAAATTATGTAATTTGTCTCTTTGAATTAATATGACAGCATTTAAAAAATATTGTCTAATTTCAACTACAACAATTGCTAATGTTTATATAACCTATTCTAATTTATTGCAAAGAGACGGTAAAATGTAAGTTTGAATTAATGGTTTACCACAGTTATCTCTTTCTTCCACTACGCAAAGCAGAGTTTGCGGTTTGTGTTTAGCAGACACCAGAGTATCTTATATAGCTATTTTCCAAATAATTAGCAGTGACTCGCTACTCAATGTACATCAGGTGCTGAGAAGACAAGCAGGGTTCAGCACACAGTTGCTTTGAACTCAATGTTTGTTTTCCTTTTAGATCAAGAATTATTCACAACCTGTTCGTTCCCTGAGTAATGCAGTTTGCCCTACATTAATAGATTACCTGTAAGTTCTTGTATTGTAAATGTTGCATATGGCTTAGTTTGATAAAGATTTTCATGTTGGTTTATATCTCAAGTGACATAAAAAGCCATTTTTTTAGCATGGATTCTATTTATCAGAGAGAGAGGCCTCTTTTATATATTATTGCAAGCTCTGTGGTTAAGCCATAAAAGATTTAATTTCTATCTCATGCTGCAGAAACAAACGTAGCAGATTCAGGAAATAAAAGCAGGCTCACATATTGAATATGCTGTCACATTTTCATAGTTCACCTAGTTTGGATGCTGCCAACCCACAGACTTAGTTATTTTTTTTGTTGCTGTTTAAGCAGAGCAAAATTTATTCATTAAGGATGGCTATTAGGAAGGAGCAGTAGAATCATTAGATGCAGGAACGCTGTTGTAGCCTAGCACAAACATCTTTGTTTAGCCATGGCTGACTAGTGATTTATTAGTTTGGGAATAGGTCATGTCCTGCCTATCTTACACATTTCTGGCATAAAATATGCTCCAATATAGGGAACTGTTAGTGACTGCATGCTGTCTGGCTGCTGAAGTCCTCAAGGCTGTCACATCTACACTTAGCCCCTTCTCTATGAGATCGCAAGAACCAGAGAAATAACTATTTATATTTTTCATAGAAGTATTGAATAATATTTCTATGCCAGAACAGGAATGCATCAAGCTTTTGTGTCTAGTAGTGAGATTCCAGTGCTAAAACCTAAGCAGAAACTGAGATGCGAGACTAGATGGTCTTGGAATTCTTTTCCAACCTTAATGATTCTGTGATTCTAACTTCTTCCACTAGCTATCACTATATATTTGAGAGCAGAAGACTTTTAGCAGTATGCCTTCTAAGTACATTTCTTTCAGTTATTGATTAATTTTACACAACATAATTAAAATAAAACGTGTCTTGTAAATGCACAAAAGGGCCGTTGCAAAGAAGGTTCTGTTTATGATTTGAAGCCAGAATTTTGGTTGATGCTTTCTGCAGTTTAGCAGCTGTTGGCAGTTACACTTTGTGGTGTCTGTCAGTGGCTACTGGAGCTGACCCTCACAAAGCTTAAAGGCTATGTACTCCTCTGTTCCTGGTTTCTGCAATTGTCCATATGGATGTGAAGAAAGTAAATCTCAAATTCTAAAGGTTCATACCACTTCAGGAAATTTTCTCACCAACATCATGCATGTTCAGAAACCTTAATTCTTTGGTAATCTATGAATCTTTAATTCAGTCCAGTATTTTCATATAATGATCTCCAAACCAGAAAGACCCTATGAAGTTTTACAGGGAGGATAGCTAGGAAACGCATCCTTACACCTATGACTTGAATTCATTTCATCTAGAGGTCAATGAGAGATTCTGACAATGATCTTTTTAGAATATGGCTTATGTCCTCTGTTCTCTTAGTTTTGTGCAAGTTTTGAAGAGAATTTTCTTTAGTGAGAATTGAATCATCCTCATAGGTTTTTTTCTTTTTTCTTTTTTAAATTGCCTTTTTACCAAAATCCATAGGAAAGGGTATGGGTTTACACCAAGTCCATTCATCTCAAAGGCCCTTTCTTTTTAAAGGATATTGGTGTCAATTTTTAATGTAATTGAGATTGATAAATATTATACAAAGATTCCTAAATTCAAGTGTTTCATAATTTGAAATATATGATTTCAAGATTTCACTGATGAATTGTCATGTATTTGAGTATGCCACCTCTTTTTTGATACATAGAAATGACAATTCAGATTTCCATATTTTGATACATACATATTTGTAATGTATTTATAAGTTAAATAATACTTGAGGTAAATATAGCTACTTACTTTAATATAGCTGTATCACCAGTTAATTTGGCCCATAGGTCTTGAGTATTTTTCTGTTACCCTACTCTAGTTTCATTGATGATGGGATTGAGGCAATGTTCCAAAACTTCATGAAAGAATGAAGAAATTACAAGCTAAAAAGTATGGAAACCATATGTCACATTATATAATGTCAAGAAAAATTGCATAGTGTTCTGACAGCTAGCTAGGAGTACTTTGTTCTAGTATAGATTTTTATTGTATCCCTTCTTTCCAGAGTGTATTGTTGGGTTTTTTGTTTAGTCCATGCAGTAAGACTTCTGTTTTGTTGTATTAATTTTCATCAGAGTGGTTCTGGTTTTCTGACCCTAATGGCGAAAAGTTGTGTTTAGTTAAAGCATGAAAAGAGGGAGTATTACAAGTTTACAATGATGAAACATAAGATTTTAAACTGAACCACAATTAGTAGATTTAAAAATTTCTGTGCTAGAAATTATCCACACACTTGAGTATTTGAAGCCAAACAATTGTCTGTAACCTCACAAAAAGTTTTGTGGGGATACAATCAAATCACATGTTGGTTGGATCAGTAGTTATGTTTAGATACAAATTTGAAGATACATAGGCAAGTATGCTTACAGTCTTGAAAAGCTTTCATGTATAGCATGCTAGAGAATAAAATATAGTTTTTAGCAGTACTTGGCTGGGAAATAATTTGACACACAGTAGCAAATCAGGAAATTTCCTATGCTAAAGTCCTCACTTGGTCCCTGGGCAAAATGTGTGATGTGGACATGATTTTTGTTTTACTCTTTCTTCTGCTGTTCAAGAAGTAATGATTCTTCTACTCATCTAGTATGCATTTCTTAATGGAGGTCTTTTACCGTGCCTTCATATCAAGGACTGTATTTGACTACTAACTGAAGTATCACCTTTTCATCTGGTGTTTATCTCTTGGTTAAATGGTCATGTCTTCCTTTCTAGTCTCTTTTTCTATGCCACCTAGTTTTTGTCTGCACAATAGAGAACAGTGTAACTTTCTCAAAATTCCTTTTATATAAATATTATATCTATTCCTTTTCTTGTGCTGTGTACCTTTAATTTTTATATATTTTCTAAAGATTTTAGGAAGTTTGGGCAAGAATTACAGTAGAGGAATAGAATAAGCTATTCATATATGGGAAGACAATACCTTCAGGCTTTGCATAGTGAGTAAAGTTTGTTCACATTTTTGGACAAGAATTTTGATATATTTAGGAGTTTGATCTTATTTTTGGCCCCCTGTACTTTTTCAGTGCATGTAAAACCCCTTGAAGACTCAGGCACCAAATAACAAGGTTTCTGGTTAGGCAGTTGGTGGTAGCAGTTAATGTTACCTTGGAAGCTTTATATTTCATTTGGACATTCATTCTTGTGTGAGTGTGGGTAGCTACCTAAATTTTATCATGAAAATTTTAACCAGGTATGTTACAACTTGAAATAAGTTTGCTTCTCATCCTTTCTAGTTCCTTTAGAAGGAATACATAGCTCCTTACAGAAGCTAATTGTATTTTGTTTGCCTGAAATATTTATAAAATAAAGATTTTAATTATTTTTCTTTTCCTCACTCTTAGCATTTGTATGTAATTCGTAAGTATTACTTGTGATTTCAGTGAAAATAGGCATAAAAATAATGGGTTATTTTCAAAGTTCCCCTGAAGTGTCAAAAATGTGTTACTGCCATTACTTACTGCCCTTCAGACACATAATGTAATATTCTTTAAAGTGGCTGTCTTTCTAGTGCTTCAGTTTTCTTCTTATTTGCTCCAGAATAATTTAGATGTAATTCTGTCTTTGCAGTAGTGGAAGAAATCTACCATTACTTTTAATGAATATGAATCTATTTTTTAAAAATAGTCCCAGTTCTCTTCCAGGGTTGTTACTGCCAGGCATCCTATCGACTTCTCCAGGAGCAGAAGCAGGCCAAACTTGCATAATTAAAATACTTATTTGTTTTCATTTTAATGCAAAAATTCTTGCTATGTATGATAAATGCCTTTATTCACTTTTTCTAATGTGTAAAAAGTATTTATATCTTTAAAAATAATCTTTTATATTAAAAGGGAATTCAGAACCAGTGAACTTGGTTTTCAAAACCACCTTCCGTTTTTTACCTCTACTTCTGCTGCTGCCTAATGTTGAACTTCAAAATACCTCATTGCCAATACAGCACATTAAATTAATATCCCACTGCCTGAAATCTTGATGTTAGCATCTGCTATTCATTTTTTAAAACTTTGGAAATGGAAGGAGGGCCTTATCAGAGATAACTGATCACATATGTCACTGCCCAAATAATGTCATAAAACAGACTTGGGATAATGAATTTCATTTAGGGTCATTCTGATAAAAATGAAAGAAAATACTTGTTTCCAAATTTCAAAAACAAAGTATTTGTATAATGTTCATCAAGTTTAGAGGAGATTTCTCCTGTTTGGTGCTATGTTGCCTGTATAGCTTGAAATAATAAATAAGTTATAATGTATGTCTAATAATTTAATTTAATGACTGTGACTTGTGTCTGTGAAATACAGTTGCATTTTAACCCTTCTTTTTCATGCATGTTGTGTGGCTTTGTGTTTATATTTATTGTGCTCTTTATTAAGGAATGTTAATGTTTAAAGTCCTTAAAAAAATAAAGGGTGGGACAGGTACTAATCACTTTTGCTGAAAGTGAGGGTTTTCTTTAACCTGTGTGTTGAAATTAACTTCATATTATACTTTAGTGACATTGTTTTCATGGGGAAAGCTCTTATACTTGAACAGAAAAAAAAATATTGTTACTGATGAAAGCAGGAGTTGATGCCATTGATCAACTGGACTGAAATAGATAGTTGGCACATGGTCTTTGATGATAAAGCTAAAAGATCCTAGCTCCTGAATCTTTTGCTGGAGCTGTAATTTTATGGCCCAGTCCTGCTCCCACTTAGTCAGTAATAAAACACAGAGAAGAATGAGGATCATAACGTAATGCTCAACTCCTAATCCCAAAGACATAATATGGCTTTTTACATTCCTAAAACACTTTTGCAGGAAGAGGTTTGCAGAGCTTTCAGACCCTTCATTTAGGAAGAGGACAAGTAAGAGTGGGACAGTCAAAATAAAAACAATTAATAATAATAAAATCACGCACACACAAAAAAAACACCAAAAAAAACCCCAAAAAACCCAAACAAACACAAAACACCAACAACCAGAATGTAATGAAAGGGGAAAAGAAGCAGGTGATGCTTAATACCATGCCTAAATACATACAGCCATTTAATGAGAATGAAAGGAATGTGTAGCTACTGGTGTGTTTATTAGAACTTTCAGAAAAGCTGAAGGGTTCTAGGTGGTCAGATCCTTATGAAAATCATTCTAAGCTGCTTTGTATGTATGTGGCAGCTTTGAAAATCCCAGTCAGAACTCATAAGTGTTGGTTCAAAGTGGTTTTGGGACCCGGATTTAAAAGTTATTAAACAAATATTAAAGCATTAGCATTTCCAAACATTTGTGAGGGTCGATATATGAATCTTTTTATTACCTGGCATGGATTAGGAAATGGACAATATGTTCTGTAGTTCTGTATTGCAGGAGTTCCTAGTCCTTTCTTTGAAAATCAGTAATTGTGGGAGACTGGAGACTCCAGGCTGCTCTATTGATCAGTGTATGTTCTAACATGCATCTATCTATGGCCCTTTCACTTCAGTGACAGCAGGATTAAACACTTAGATTTCCTGCTGAATCAGTCCTTCAGAAGCTTCCATGCCTGCTCATATTTATGTACAGGAAATGTAATGTTGGAAATATTGATTGTTAGTAAATTGAAAATACACAGAAAAGTGGCTTAGGTTGAAAGGAAACTGGATTTCAACATGTGAAGGTAGGTAAAATGTTGCATTTATCATCTAAAATACACTCATATTTTCATGCTAAATTAATATTTAATATAAATTAGAGGGGTTAATTGTTGAGGTGATACTTAATTAAGTGCCATAGAAAAAGTTATATTTTGTATGCTTCTAAAAAGTTGAAAAAATGTCTGACAATACTATATTGTTCCAGCATATATTGCATTGTTTTAAAGTTCAAATACAAAACCTTAGGTTTTAATCAAATGAAAAAAATTGACATGATATGAAGTAATATTTTTTATAGGGCAGAAAGGCACACAGAGCTCATATATTTGTCATTCCTTTAATTTCTGAGCTACTGTTTTGCTGTTGCTAACATGATTAAAAATGATAAATCAGAGCTTGCACTTGCTGGGATCCAGCATTTCTTTTGCTCATATTTAGATTTTTGCAAACTCAGCTGAAACTAATTCATCCACTGTTGTAAGACTCTCTTGTGTCTATTTACTTTTGTAATTGGTTAATTGAAAAGACCCTATCTCTTAAAATAATAAAATGAAGTTTTAAATAGTTAAAATATTACAAGAAAATGCTTTTTAACTGTGCAACCCCTTTGTGCAAATGTAGCTTCCATAACAGAGATCCTCCATCATATTAAAAATGTGTTCCAACTTTCGTTGTGAAGACCTGTGAACAAAATGTCCTTCTCAAGAGGACAAAGTTACTTTTCAGTGAGAGCGCAGATAATGTCATTCCTGTGCATTTGTTCAGTTTTCCCCAGATTCACAGGAGGCTGGAGACTAACCTACCTGTGATACAGTCTGTTAAACTGTGTCTAGTTTTTGGAAGCAATAAATGAATTAATTTTGGGTTGTTGTTTGGTTTTCATGGAGGTTTGTGAACACAGCTGCTGGATGGACACAGATACACATCTGTTGTTCTCTGTTTGAAAAATGTGTCAGGAAATTTATCCATTTATTTGAAACAGAGGAAACCCCTGCATTTCTTTTTCTCATGGTGGATTTCCTTAAGGTCTCCTGTTCCCATTTCTGCCACCCTTCTTTCTTGATGCTTGCACTTTACTCGCTGTCACCAGTGCTGCTGCCTTCATGTAATTGCTTACAAGTTTTAGTAGTGCTACATGACTGTGGGGTACAGAAAGATGAGACTTGCTGAAGTCTGGCCAAGTCAGCAGTTTGACATCTGCGATGCTGTAATGGTGAAAGTGCCTGTATGAAGCTCTTGCAGAAGGTATCAAAGGCACAGAGCAGGACTGCAATTTTGTAAATTTGACACAAATTTCTACTTGTAGATTAGATTTTCAAAAAGACCTAGTTAGAGTCTAGCTCTGTTCCTGATTGCCACTCATTTCAGAAGGAAAGGTAAGGCAGAATTGTTCATTGGGGATGTTGGTTTTTTGTTTTTGTTTTTTAATTTACTAATGTTTCTGTATTTTTAGTTGTGATTTGTCTTAGCCATCTGTCTGTTGTATATATCATTCAACTGAAAGATGATAAAAGTTAGGTACACATACCCGATAAGTTGCTGCAAGAACGCTAGTTGAACACTGCAGTTTATCTGTTCTCTCACTCCCAGCACTTAATAAGCTGATCATACTTTTCACTGTTTTAATATATACTGGCATGAATGACAGCATTAATGTTGCTTGAATGAGGGCTGCTGGTAAAGTTCCTAGCAGAGATACATGCAGAACCTTCAGTGACAAATTTAAGACTGCACATGAGGTAGCTGAGCCTTCCAAATGGCTGCTGAAAGGAGGCAGAAATACCTCTTGGTTTCCTGATTCTCAGGTGGTAACCAGACAAATCTTCAAATCAAGAGCACGTAAGGCAGGAAGAATAACCATACAATTCAATTTTTACTGTAATTGAGAGATGAAATGGAAGATATAAAGGAAGAGGTAAATGAGATAGCAAATATGATATGTCATCACTGTTGAATGTGAGCTCATGAAAATATGATTATTATTTTTAAATTTACATCCACATTAACATCTCCATAATCCATTGTTTTTGTGTTACTGTAAAAGCTAAAAGCTTGTTTGAAAGTCTAATTGTGTTCCATGAGTCATGTAGGTAAAACAAAGAGAAGGTTGCTGGCTGGACAAGCTCAGTCTCATTTATGAGATATGTAGACAGAGTAGGAATACGCGGCACAGTGAAGCCTGTCTGAATATCACAGTAGGCAGGGAGCTGAGCACAGTAACTCATGGGGGATTGGTCTGCCCACGAGCATGGTCTGGTTTTCAAATGCTCTGTAGTTGGCATCAAGAAGGATGTCAGGCTTTAGGCAGTGATGGGCAGAATAGTTTTGTTCATCCTGAGGGCTTTCAAAGAAAGACCTGGTCATCTGTTTTGTTTGTTCTGAACTTGAGGAAATGGATAGTATTTGAGATGTCACAAAGGTAGGCCAAATTAAGACTTGCTCACAAATCTAACTGGAATGAATAAAAGACATTCTGTAGATGATCATTAAGTAGAATCTCAAGGGTTCTGGTTTTGATTTTTCCAACAGCTGCAAAGAGTATGGTTGTTCATCTGACATCCAGGCAGATTGCCATTTTCTGGCTTTAAGGATACTGCCAGCTGCACTGGACAAAAGAATTCAGACCATGTGGTGTCAACCTAAAAAAATATCATCTAAAGTTTCTCAGCATCATCAGCAGAGTGTGGCTTCTTCAGACGTGAAATCCTTTTACCTTCAGTGTATGCGCTGATGGTTCTGACTTTGTTTCAATCAGGATATCTTCATATTTAAGAGGAATAGCACATTCCTAGTAGAGGCCAGATATATCGTCTCATAGCAGTTTTTCCTTCCTGTTATCCACATCAATCCTAAAATCTGTCTTTGATCCTCTTTATTCCTCCATCATTCCTACTTTTTCTGTTTGTATGTAGATCTACATACAAACATCTGTTAAGTAGATATGCTTCAGCATGCTTGGAAAATGGTTATTCAGGAGTTTTTTGTTACCCTTCAGATGAAAGTTGAAACAAAATTATCTTAAAAGGAGTCTAATAGAAGCTGCTTTTTTATGGAGCATACAGTACTCGGTCCTGACAGAAAAGGTATGGCTGGGGACAGTGGCCAGGTTAGATGACCTCAGAGTCACAGCAGTCTCTGTGCTCAGCTGCCACTTACAGAATAGCTGTTAGGTTGTACTGCAGTGCACTCCAGAGTCTCCTACACCCACTGGGATTGTCTGAGACCGCTGGTGTTAACATCCACAGTGTGCACTTGGAAGCCCTGGAAAACAATGTGGATGGTAGAAACTTAGTGTGTGCCTGCTTCTTAGCTTGTTACACAACCAGAATATGTAGCTAGACTGAAAGGCGGGGGGGGGAAGTAAAAGTCCCTGTTGGGCTGACTAGAGAAAAGGATTACTGCCTTCTTTTGCTTCTGTGTTAAAAAATTCCATTATTAGATGATGATACTTGGAGCAAATTGTCCTCTGGTCCATTCCACTGAGGGCAGTAGGTAACGGCAGGTCTTTTGCACAGGGGCTGTCCTTCCTGAGCTGCTTTACTGAAGACAATGGCTTCTGAAAAGTAAACTTAAAAATTTCCCTCAAAAAATAATGAGAACTGACTTTCAACAGTACTTTTCATTACAAAAATCAGATATACTACACCACAGTTGTGAGTTTCTTAATTAATTACAAGTAATTGAGGTGAAATTGTTGGGGAGGAAAAAGTGGTCTTCAAATATAAGATTTTGAAGTAACACTATAAATAAGTTTAACTCAGAGCAGTACTCTTACTTGAAAGCTATCTGAATACAGAAGAGGTGTTGTCATAAGTACTGCAATTCTGATGCAAAAATAATATCAAGTCATACTTTCTGGATGAAGTTTAGCCCAACATTAACAAGAAAGACATGATTGTAATCTGCAGGATCTAGTTATAAATAACTCAGGTCACAGAGGGAGGAGGATGGCTTTCTTCATATTTTAGAATAAAGTGGTTCCGGGGCTCTTAAGACTGCCTACGTGTTTCTTCGTAAAAATATCCTGACAGCTCACAGCAATATATTGCTTATATTGGATGGATAAGGATCCGGGGTTAAAACTGAATTTCAGAGTCTGTAAAAATTTTTCTAAGCAATTAAGGTGAGGCAAGGTGATTGTGGAACCATAATCCAGGTTTAGCAAGGATACAGAAAGGATTATCAGGCAGCTCTAACAAGTACATTGAGGATTCAGTCTTGGACAGATAATCCAAATCTGTATTTTTTGGATGATAGTACTTGCAAGAGGTGAAAATTATGCCTTTTTTGTGGCATAGAACCGATAACTTGTACTGTGAAGTCTCACTGTAGATCTTGAGCAGAAGAATATCCACATTTTTGACCTCTCTCTGCCTGAAGCCTGGGAAAGAACAATAAATGAACCTCATGTAAGTGAGGCTGTAGCATCCCTGTCATTGAAGACAAGGCTGACAAACTGCTGTCAGGAGTGGTCCATGTATAGCTAATTCAAACTGAGCAGCATCATGGAGTGGATGATATCTGTAAGTCCTTCTTAGCCTATCCTTCTTCCTTTGCATTTCTACAGCTGCAAAAGCACATTCAGAAAAGTGGCAAAGCAGACTTACAGACTGCAAATGGAAGGAGGATTTAATAAAATCAAGATATTTTCTGAACATCAGAGGAATATGATATAACACTGAACTTTTTAAATCAAGCCATACTCAAAGAGATAACTTAAAAATATCTTCAGTGTAACTTCTGTCATTGACATACGTATAACTTAGATGTAATGGTAAATCATACACACACTACTTGGAGTTCATTCCACTCTTTCTTAGAAGTAATGGAATGTTTGATCCTCGGTCCTTTCTGGGTGCACAAGCTAATGGCAGAAGTGTTTGTACTTGTTTTAGTGAAGAATTACTGAATCTGAACCAAAGAATTCAGGACCTAATTACAGTCTGTGTTGCTTCTTAACAATTGTCAACATACTTAAAGGAATGAACAACTCTTTGAATGCTTTTAGCTGACAAATGCACACTGTGCTCAAGCATCACAAAAGTCCCTGGGGAGATGCAGCAAGCAGAGGAAGCAGACACAAGATTCAGTTCTAATACAGCAAATGAGAAGTTGAAAGTAATTCTCAACTAAGCAATGCTCAAAGTACTGTTTTATTAATGTCTTGTGCAGTCGTGATCCCAGTCTACTTCTAGAATATTAAGAGTCCAAACAGGCTTTTGGGCCAACTAGAGATCAAAATGCAGTTTGCCAGACAACTCAAGCAAGTACCATGTTTAATCATGTTCTAAACTGAACTTCCTAACCAGTCATAGAAGTTCCTGACCAAAAAAGGGCACAATAAGGAAGAAAATACCTTTTGAGGTTTGTAATATGTTTTAGCCTTTTTCAGTGCTGCTGTTGTGGCTTAACCTCAGTAGGCATTGAACCCCATGCAGCCACTCCCTCCCTCCCCCTTGGTGGGATGGGGGAGAGAATTGGAAGGATAGAAGTGGGAAAACTCATGGGTCAAGAAAAGTAATTTTCATAGGTAGAGCAAAAGCTGCACCAACAAGCAAAGCAAAACAAAAAAAGGAATTAATTCATCACTTCCCATGGACAGACAGGTGTTCAGCTATCCCCAGAAAAGCAGTGCTATGTCATGCATGGTCAATTTGTTGGGAAGACAAGTGCCATCACTCCACATGCCTCTCCTTCCTCCTTCTTCCCCACAGCTTTTATTGCTGACCATGACATCACTTGGTCTGGACTGTGTCCCCTCAAAACCACTTTTGCACCTCCGTCCTCCTCACTGGCCTCGATGCTATGTGACGTTGTTCAGCAATAACTAAAATATCCAAATGTGACTATTTTGGTCACAAATCCAAAAACTTGCACTAGCTACTATGAAGAAAATTACTCCTATCCTCTTCTAGTCAGTCATTTATATTTTAAGTCTCTGTATATCTAAAATTAATACAAAAATACACTATTACGTGCTTTCCATTTACTGGTCTGTTTTTGAGTATCTAGAAGCCCACTGGGCTACCAGCTAGACTACACAAAATGCTTCCTTTAAAGAAAAGGTTAAGGAAATTTGGTACAGAATCCACCAAATAATACAAGGTCTTCAACTTCTCAGTGAAATAATAATAGCAAAAGAAGTTGCATGTCTTCTGCAGAAAGAGCTCTAATCTGGTAGGAATTGATGATGGCATGCCTGTCTGAGAGTCCATCTGTGCCACAGAAAGCACCAGCAGTTTTGTCAGGCTGATCCCTACAGAACTTTATTGCTATGAAGAAAACACAAACAGATGAATCCTAGTTACCAGTGTTATGGAATGACTTTGAACAATAGTAATGAAATCCATCTTTTTACTGCAGATTTATGTTTTTAAAAGAACATGGCATATGGGAAATATTACTTTATCCAACGTTGAGACAAGTGCTAGAATTTCTGTGTAAAATGGTTACAGGATGGGTTTTTTTCAATTTGCTTTTTTTGGAGGAAATGTTCATATTTCTTGTGAGATTTAAAGTTCTTATGGAGTTTTTTCTTCCTACATGGTTAATCTGCAGAAAATATATGGAAAATTGTGCTCTCTCTCCATAAATCTCCAATTGTGTGGAATGTCATACAAATGAAACCACATTATAGACAAATTGAGCCATGAGGACCATGCTCAAGTTTGAGTGGAGGGAGATCAAGCAGCCAGAATTACTGTAGTTGTACTTTCCCAGGTCAGGAGAGTTAAGCCTTGGGAAGATCACCACCGCAGCAGGGTGGACACCAAGCAGCGAGAGGACCATATTCCACAGAATGTGTAATAACATATTAGGAGCTTCACAAAGGAACACAGGCTCATGGAGGGTAAAGCTCAGCCTTGTAAGAAATGCGCTGTGGACTCAATGCACTAAGAGGACAGGAGTGGCTTCCTGAGCACAGAACAAGGCTTTGCTCCTGCACTAGTGAGAATTTAACACTTCTGACATTACAGAGCCGAAGGAAAGCCAGTCAGGCAGGTATCAGTGTTCAGTATGCAGCTCTCTAAAGAAAACACTGACTGGTAGGAATAGAGGTCAGTGCAAGACATATCTCTATAAGCTGCATTTAGATGCCTTTCGGCACTTTGAAATCCCACTTGGATCTTCTATGGAATCTATGTTTTTATTGAAGGAACAGAGCAGGAGCTGTGCTCTGTCCTTACAGAAATGTAAAGTCATTCCCCACTTCACACTGATGAAAGGTTTTTATTCACCATTTGAGTGATTTGATGTTCTGTCTTTGCTATTTACTCTCTGTAATGGAGGACAGGCAACACTTAGCTACTTGTCAGGAGTCTCCCATGAGAAGCGTATTGGACTGAAATAGTCTTCTCTTGCTGAAGGTGGGTCACTATGCAGTAAAGAACACAGCTGAGCCTGCTTGCATCTGATGCCAAAGCACTTTGGGAGGAAGCGATCCTTCTAAGAAATTTTTTTTATATATTATCTAAAGAATGAAGCCAGAATATACCAAATTTCAGGAGAATACTGTGCATACAGAGCAATATACCCTCTTGAACTTTCCATTTATGATCCTGGATCTTCTACATTCATAGCAAGTGTATTAGCTTTTTCATGTGTAAAAAAAAAAAATTAGGAACATTTCTTTTTCTTCAGTTGCACTAAATATCTGTCACTGTGTTTTGCGATGTGCTTCACTCACCTGCTGTGCCCTCAGTGTACACTCAGAGCAATTGCTTTCTTAAACTTGTTATTAGAAATAGAGGAAAATCTATTTTCAGGATGTTAATTGTCCTTGTGGGTATGCAAAGCACTGAGCCAGCCAATCTGTGAAAAAGATTGTGCATGCATGTAGAATTAGACTATTAGCACTTTTTAAGAACTGAAAGCTGAATGACCCGAACTTAATTTCCTGAAAATAGAGGACATATATATTCAAAAATGCTTTGTTAATTCAGTGTGTGATGCTAATGATGTAGATGATGATGATGTAACAGAAAGGGAAGAGAAATATCTTCACTGCTTTTGAGGAAAGTCAATTTTTTTTTTCATATCCACTAAAAAATTCAATTTTTATTGGTCTGTTGTTTTTCTACCTGAATTAATTATCTTCCTGTAGGAAATGTTTTCTCAAGTGTAAAATAAAGCATGGATGAAATCCTAGAACAAATTGAGCATATTCTCTTTCAAGACAGAAAAGATTAATTCCATTGATCTAAACTTTTTTAATAGGATGACGTAAAATAGGATTCATTACAAGATTTAAGAAGAAAATACTAAAGTGCTTATATTCACATTGTTCATGGTTCAAGAGGAATCAGCTGAGTAGCCACCTAGTTTGGAAGTAGTTCAGATGTTTGACTTCCTTGTTTGACTGAAAGCTCCCTAGGTCCTGTAGGCCTACTCTGTAGGTGTATAGGACAACCCTGACGTGAAGAATTAAAATCAAACTTCACTGAAGTCTGACAGCAGTCCAACAGTTTAGCAGAGGAATGGCCATTTCTCCAGAAGAGCCTGATCCATCAGACACGCTGTAGTCTCAGCTAAGGCACACTGCCAGGGTGAGTTTCACAGAACAAACCTGCAGCTCCGTCAGCTTTATACTGGAGGAAGGAAGGCAGATCCTAGAATCAGTTGTGTATATTGTAGCAGCTTTCTGGAGAAAATGGGATACTGGGGTGGTGGGGCAAGTCCATGCCTCCAAGGACTGCACCTTAACTGGTGGTGTCTACTTCATACCTCTTCTCTTGCCTCTTTGCCACATACCACAAGATACCCAAAGCTCATGGAGAGGAGTTGCCAAGCAAACGTGACTTTGTAGCCTAATAGCTGGAAACACACATATCCATGATTTTGCATTTTCCTTTCTTTGGTGCTTGTGATAAGCATCATGCTTACATGAAAATAGCAGTACATGTGCTGGAAACAGGCAGCTGCTAGAGCATGTTCTTGTGAGAGCATAGTATCAGCCTGTCTCCGGCCTGGATATGGATGGCTGAGCTCAGGTATTTCTCAATGATGACATCAGTGAATGAACAATATGTGAGAGATATTTGGCACTTGATCAGTAATGCTCAGTACAAGAGAGCTTACAGAGAAATTTCAGACACGTGTAGCAGATGTTGTGTCATAATACAGAAACTCCTATAATTGCCAAGTCCATTTTGGGTGAGGCCACAGCTTCATCTGGTTTTCTTATTACTCTGAGATTTTTAGCACAGTAGTGAAATAACACTTCTCTTTTCAGTGTTCTGTTTCCTGTGGAAAAGGTTTGAAGTTTCGTGATGTGTATTGTATTAACAGCTTCCATGCAAAAATAGAAGAACATAACTGCAAACATTTGAAAAAACCACGAACATACAAAATATGTAGAGCTGGAAGATGTCCTTCTTGGAAGGCCAGCAGATGGAAAGAGGTATGTAGAAGCTGCCATAATTATGTTTTCCATGAGAATACAGGACAAGATCATATTCATGACACACTGCTTCAGTGGAAATAATTGTCAGTACACACATCGCAATGAAATCTACAAATTAGCAAGTACTTCATTGTATTTTCTTTTTCTTTCTTTTAAGAGTAATGAATAATAAATTTCTGTGAAAACTGAAAGTATTTGCTAATCTGAATTTTGTACTGAATAGATACTTAGGACTTTCTTCATCTTACCTTGTAAATTAACAGTAAATTTTTTAAGTTTACTTCTTACCTTCTGTGATGAATTCAGTAGTATCACTGTATTTGCTATCTTAGTCTAAATAGTGAAATGAAGCCAGGTTTGTGGGAAAAACACAGGAAAAGGGGCTTGTGGGCTTGGGGCCTTTTCCCTGGTTTGGTCTTGTAAAACATCTCTCACCTTGTAAAATTGTGTGGAACTGAGCACATTGCAGTATTTTGCATTTCACTCACTCTCAACATACCATTCTCCACATTGGTAAAGACACAGTACCACTCTCCACATTTTGGCCACACTTGATAGAACAATATGAACTTTGTGATTGAACTTGGACCTTTAGGTAGGCTTTGGGACATAATCGTGCTTCTGCCTAGGGTAAAAAGGAGGTGTTTATCTCAGGAGGCATTAGTGGTATAGTGAAATTCCTTTGGCCAGGAAGAAGGAAAAGAGGCATTTGGCATTTAAGCTCTTCAAAATCCTTAGTACTACCTGCAAAAGATAGTGTCCTCAGAATATTACATATTTTGCAAGATTTTCTAACCTGAAACACTGAGTTTTTTTCTCTTTTATTGTAATATTTGCATTTTAAACCTACAGAGAAGAGTATCAGTCTCTAATAAAGACAAGATGTAAACTTAGAGCTTCAACAGTTGATCTTGCAAAAATGTAAACTTTTGCTTTGCATATGCCTGTAGTGGTTATCCCTACAATGAATTAAGGTAAGCCGAGAACTCAGTTAGGTACCTAAGACGAATTTATTTTCTGTATTTTTAAAACGTTTTGATCATAGTTTTGCATTTTCAACATAAATTTCTTCAGGTATTGTACTCATATCACAAAGGCTGTGAAGTATATTTTAAATAATATCCTAAGAACTTCTAATGACAACTGTACTTCCTTCTGGGGACTGTCTCATTTCACACTGACACAACTAATTTTGATCAATTTTAGTGTTCTGTATCCTGTGGAGTGGGGATTCAGCAAAGGGAGCTCTCCTGTCAGGTGGCAGGCCTGGGGCGAGTGGGTGACACGATGTGCAGCCGTGCCCTGCGCCCTGCTAGCACGAGGCACTGCCGGCTGCCCGCCTGCCTCCCGTACCAGTGGCTGGCACGTGAATGGGAAAATGTGAGTAAGGTTTTCAACTTGTATCACTTAATTGAGTGATGTGATACTGCATAGTAAATTTGGGGTTTTCTGTTCTTATTTCTTTTCCTTTTTCTCTTCCCCCCACATTTCAATGCATTTCTAGCGGCTGTTATGCTGCAAAATAAAAAGTGGCCGTGCTGGAAATTTTGAAGGTCAAGCTTGTAAAACTTAAAAAGTGACCAAAAACGTCAAAGACTTTATTTTTACTCTCTATTTATAATCTCTACAGGATTTGCTTGTCTATTGTAGACAAAAGCTCTGGTGGAGCTCTGAGCAGGTACCTGTTGACAGGACTGTCTCTACATGCTTCTCTACATAGTGCATAAAATGTTTAATAATCCTTATTATGAAATATAATTTTTACAAGCAGCTTTTTAAGAACAGAAATGCAAAAGAAATTTCATGTAGAAGTAAACATCTTGGAGGTAAAATCTTTGGAGAACAGTGTTTATAACAAATTCTGTATGGAAGATTTAAAGTGTCTTAAAAACTTGAAGCATCTTTTCTTGTTAAAGAAAAGATAAGAAGCAAAATAAATCTCATTATTCTTCTACCAAACAGGAAGCAAGATAAGAAAATAAAAGCATTCTGTTACCAAATATGCTTTTTCATGTTTAAGAAAATGTACAGATATCTTCAGGAGAGAGCTGTCATTTCTAAAGGTGTGGTTACTATTTTCTACATGCTAAAAAGTTAATAACTTTTGTTATTCATGCAAACATGCAAACATATGAAGATGAAGAAGAGAGAAAAAACAAAAATTACATATAATACCCAAAATGGTGTCACAAGAGCCTGTCTCTAACATTAAACAAAATCCCCTTTTCTGCATTTGAGTTATATTAATAATCTGCCATGCTAAATTTCCTAGGGCAACCCCCGTTGAATATGAAGATTCTCAAGTCTCAGGGACACGGTGCTAATAGAAGTGACAACTGTTAATATGTAAGACATTGGCTGGTGCTCTGCAGAACCTGGATTATATTAATGCAGTTCAGATATACATATTCCTCTGTTAAGCTATATTGAAGGAAAGCTGACAAATATATATTTCTTTCAAATGTTGTTATACATAGCTACCAAAATCAGGAATTAGTGGAAGTGGCTCAGAATGTGCTTTTAGCAAAAATATGCACTTTCAAAGAATGAGGGTGAATTTTCCTTTGCCAGCAAACATTTTTGTATTCCAGCTGGGTATTTGGAGCTCTCCACTACAAACACATTGTGTTTCACTACGTTCTCCAGCTATTTCATAACTTCTTCTGCATGTATATTGATGTTTTCTTGAAATTCCCAACATTCATACACAGCCCTGTACATGAGTATTAATAGTTCGAGTGCTTATCCATCTGCATTCCACTCCTGGTGCAAGATGTCCTCCACCAAACACGTAATGTTTTGACCAGCTGTCTTAGCTCTGGGTGCTTGTGTGGTTTCCTCACCTCACCAACCACAACACAGCAGAAATATACCCAGATCTAACATTTCTCCAGTTTCCAGCCAGTAGACTGGGTGAAGAATTTTTATCCGAGGGAGAGGAATGCCTACAAGGCTAAGGTATAAAGCATCTTGAAAAGCATTCTTCTGGCTGTCCCCATTACCTTGTGACTGGGTTATTCTTTGTATGCCTAATATTCTGAGCTGCTCCATGCCATAAAAGTTAGCTTAGTTCAGGTACCCATACCTGGAGATGTGCTGTTGAGGTGTATCACTTAGCCTGTACCACCACTTTTCTGGATTCTGGTGGCAGCAAGGTTCTTATCCTGTCCTGGCAGAGCTGTGATGGCTCACCATTCCACCAGCTTGCCATGGCGAGAGGTCTGAGGACCCTGAGGGCAAAGGCACAGGCTCAACAACTACTGCTGCTCAAAGCTGGCACTGGCACTGGCTTGATCAAAAAGGCAGTTTTCTCTCCCTCTCCCACTTTTCCCCTTCCCTCTCCCTTTCTCCCTCCCTCTTGTTTTGTTTTGTTTTCAAGACCAACTTATTCCTTTCATATTTCACTGAAATTCTTTTCTGTCTCTTCCCTTTTCATATAGAAGGGCTTTTACACTCAACCTATCATCTTGGCTTGACATTTTCATTCTCTCCTCTGTGTCACCCAACAGTTCCAGTGTCATGTTATTATATGCTGTTATTTTTTTCAGCTGATTAGAGATACCTGGACTTTGAAAACAAAGTAAAGGACTCTGGTTCAGTGAATAATTTAGTCTGACATTGATAGCAGATGTCAAAAGGTATTGCTGTCTGGGTTTTACTGATGTGTGGCAATCAGTAGATAACTTCATTCTGTAAATGGCTAATTAAACTGGGATTGATTTTCTCACTTTTAGTGCTCAGCATCATCTAAAAGAATGGAAATATACCGGAAAGTTAAATGTGTGAATGCGAACCAGCTCCAAGTGGATGAAAGCTTCTGTGATCCTGCCACAAAGCCTCCATCATCCAAAACCTGCAGGATATCTCCCTTTAAATATGTTGTGCTTACAGGAGAGCTGTCACAGGTACACTAATTATACTGCTCACCCATCTTTTATATATCCTTACATTTAAGAATGTTATATTGCTGTCAAATGTACTTCATGTATGTGGAGAAATAAAAAATGTATTTGCATTTGAACATGGCAGTCTAAACTTTCTTGGCATTGACCCTCCAAGTCAGCCGTGCTTTGTTGTAGAGGCTGTTATCAGTCCTCTGCTAACCCCTCAGGACCTATGATCACCAACTAGAGGAGCGCTGTCCCTACCACAGGACTCCTTTGCTGGTTCCCAGGAATCTCTCTTGCAAGCTGACCTCACTGAAGTAACCAAACAGCTTTTCCTTAATTTCAGTGAAGTGATTGATCAGTGCTTCATTTGCCTTGCACATCTGCACTACCTGTGTGTGCATGTCTATGCATGTATCACAGCTGAGAGGGAATGACTCTGGAACCCCTGAGGAAAGGTCACCATGGGGCTTTGTGGCTCCTTGCACATGTAACTATTGCAGACCTTCACTTCTGTGCACTGATGTTCCAGCCCAAGGTGGCATGCCTCCAATGACAGGCTTTTGCCAGAGCAAGGCTCAGAGCTGACTTACCTGTAATGCAATTCTGCAGGAATTTCACAGAAATTTTCACAGAAATAATGTCTGCGCTTGGGGATTTTATTTTAGTGCTCAGCAAGCTGTGGGTTTGGTTACCAGCAGAGCGTCACATACTGTGTTGGAATCCATTCGGTTCAAAGTCGGCACGTCCGTGGCCTTCGGACTGTAGCGTACCGAGAATGCCCGGTACAGCCATCCCCGTACATTTATAAATGTAATGTCAAAGGATGTTCACAAGCAGCCACATGGACAGTGGGGAAGTGGACCAAAGTGAGTACAGATGCACAAGCTCATTTTTTATAGCTGCCTCTAACATAAATAAATGCCAAGAATAATTTGCTGACATAATGATGTTAATTATTTGCTTCTTTCTAAACTAACTCTTAATGGCTATCTATGTGTAGTGCTCAGCATTTTGCGGAGTGGGAATGAAGGAGAGAACAGTAGAGTGTATGACTGAAAATGGCTTACCCAGTGACTTGTGCCTGCCACGTTTAAAACCAGATGCCAGAAAGATGTGCCGTGAGAAAGAATGTAAGTGACAGCTGTGATTTTATGCAGTTAATGTTTTCCCAGGTTACTTGTATTAAAGCTATAAATATATTTGGAGAGCAATTATGCAAAATTAAGTCCTAAAACTAAGCTCTGTTCCTGAAATATTAATATGATTTAATCATTCATTTTGAAGGTGAAATTCTTACCACCTGCAAAGATATGCAGATTAAAAAAGGGATTAGAAAAGATGGTGAATACCTACTTAACATTAAGGGAAGGATGATAAAGGTACTGTTAATATTTATGAGTTTTTATGTGTACATATTTTTATAAAATAACACTTTTTTAATAAAGATTTTGCTAAAGGGTTGCATTTTCTCTTCCAGATTTATTGCTCAGGCATGCACTTAGAGAATCCCAAAGAGTATTTGACATTGGTAAAAGGTGAAGCCGACAACTTTTCTGAAGTATATGGATTCAGGTACAGAAGTGCTTTTGTGGCTTTATGAAGTGCATTTATTCCTTCCAAAATAAAAGAATAAAATAATACTAACTTTTTGTTAGAAAGATGAGTAGGGGTTTTTTCCTTGATTTTCTATTTTAAATACCCAGGCATGTGAGCACACATATAGAAATGTGGATAATTCCAGGCTGAAATTGTTAGTTGCTCTAAATGTTTATAATTTTTTTCTGTCTTGACTTTGGTAGAAATGGCTTTGATCCACATTAGTGTTTCTGTTGAGTCAAGATTAAAAGCTGTGCTTCTTGTTCAGTAAAGGTTGTTTAATACTTTTTATGTGGCATAGTGCAATACACATTTTTCAGTATGATATTATGTTAAGGAAAATCTCAAAAGGAAAACCTCAAAGGGAAAACTAAATCTTTGATATTTTTTAGGTTGCAGAATCCATATGAATGTCCTTTCAATGGAAGCAGAAGGCAAGACTGTGCCTGTCAAAATGATTACCTTGCAGCTGGCTTCACAGTTTTTAACAAAATAAGATTTGATGTTGCTTCCATGCAAATCAAAAGTAAGCATTTTGTCAGTTTTAGCCCTTTTGAGCCTTCTATTGAAATTGTGTGTGGTCACAATTACCAAATTACTATTTTGACCAGCTTATAGATCCAGCTGTGCTATCTTGGGGCAAAAAAACCTTTATTTAATTTAAGAATTCAATGGCAATTTAAAAAAACGAAACCAAAAACACTCTCCCCCCCAAAAAAACCCAACAAAAAAACCCACCACCACCACCAAAAAAAAACCCAAGTAAAAGAACCCCCACCATAAAACCACAACAAACAAACAAAAAAACCCAACCCACCACTTCTGACCTTGTTAATTTTTCCCAAGTGGTCAAGTGGCATGAATCTCAAAGATTCATGTTTTATATGTGAACTACCTTCATTTTCTAAGGTTTTCTTCCTATTATTTAATTTTCTTTTAGTTCACAGTTTATTTTTCTTGTGGAAGTCTTCCTTTCTGTGCTCTGCTTAGTCCCTTCTCAGACCTCGGCAGACACTAAATAAATGGACAGGGAATCTTGGAGTGCTTTCAAGCCCCTGCCTGAACCTGGCAAGTTGGCCCACAACCAGCTCACTTGGCGCAGTGTCAAAGTGCACATCCATCTTCCCTCTTGCCCACTCATGTCTCAGAGACAAATCTGGGCTTGTAGGTTGGACTGGTGGTGCAATAACCAAAATTCAAACCATAGTTTCTCAAATCAAAACACACAACCTCCCCTTCCAAACAAACAACAAACAAAAAATCCTGTCCAAAACAAAGAATAAAATACCCATCTTCACACTTTTCACACTGTTTTCCCCTGAACTTCAAATGCAGCAGTTTGTGTTGAGTAATTTTCTGTTTTCTAGCCACAGATTTTCTTTTTGCTCAGACTATTCTTGGGAGAGCAGTACCATTTGCTACAGCTGGAGATTGCTACAGTGCAGCCAGATGTCCACAGGTATGTACGATTTCTTACACCCTTGAAATGTTTACATAAGATGGGGGGGGAAAAAAGTGACTTGTTTAGATCTGTAAGGTTTTAAACCAATCTCCTATTCTGTGTAGTCAGTACACAACATTAATAAGTTTTTTTTTTCTTACTCTCTTCTCTCCTGTTCCACCATCCCCCCCTTACAGTTTCTCCCTCAAATTATTTACTACACCTTTTCCCTGTAGGCTCCATGTATGCATATCCAGCTTTCTATGTGTTTCATGTATTGCTCTACCTCCCTCTGGATGTGATGTATCCTTTGTTTCCCCTAATGCTTTCTCATTCTTTGTTCTCCTCTAGTGACTTTTCTATAATCCTGCATAATTTTCCTTATCTTTTCTCTGTTTCTCTCCTGATGCTTCATGTCTTTGAAGGCTACCAGAGGAAATCTTGTTTAGCAGTATACTTTAAAATTTCTACATGCATTGTTGTGTCTACCTTGGTATTTTAGTTGTATTGGGTGGTGCTTTTTAGGTCAATCTCTGTATTGTCCCAGTTTGCTGTTTGTTGGTTCACATCATAGAGCAGTTTTGAAAGACGTGAACCAGATGCCTTCTGGATGAAGCTAAATCCAACAATGAGCTTCAGAGGAAGGATCTTAATACACTCTGATGCTAGTGAGGATTCAGTCCATGGGACTAGGGGAGAGTTAGTCCAAAATAAATCCCTGATTTGTGCACAGTCTATAGACATTGGGTTCTCTGACCCAATTTTTACTCTACAGGTCTGCTTATACTGCAGTGTCCTTCTTGATGGTGCAGACATAGCTCTAGTCTGAACTAGTCAACCTTTGTATCCCATTGGCAGAAATAAGATTCCTTAGAAAACACTTCAGCTTATCTTACTGTATTAGACAATTTAGGATGAGGTCAACTGTCCTCTGGAAGTGAATTTCTTTTCACTGATTATAAAGGAGTTAAGACCGACTGGCTCACACTTGCTTGGAAGCGAATCCCTGTTGTCCATCTCTCCTGGTTGCCTAAACTTAAGACCAGCCATGTGGTCACAGCCAAGGGCAGCTAGAGACAATTTATGTGCAATTTATGTACAAATGAAGTGCCTAGGTTTGGCAGACTTAAACCCCTGACAAGAAAACAGTTGAAGTTCATTACAGTACTGGATGCCTTCAACCTGCAAACCCTTTGGTACAAATACAGTACAAATCTCTTTACCATGTGTAGATTCTGTTAGGAGGTCATTCTGCTTACATGGCTTGGCACTGACACATTTCCATCTAAAATTTCTGAATGAAGATAACACTTATGATGCCGTCGAAAGGCTTCCATTCCTGTACTTTCAGTCCTTGAAATCTGTTCCTGGCCTTGCATATGCTGCATGATACGTCAGACCGCTTGATCTGCCACTGTAATTGTAACAGCACTTCTCATTTATTTTTGCAAAATTATATCACTGTGAAAGAAGTTACTCTGGGCCTCTTAATTGTGAAATACGTTCCACACAATTTCTATGAATTTCCTCCTTCATTAAATGGAAGTCTTCCACTTTGTGGATACTTGAAGGACAACCTACCCTATCCATGTGAGTTTTTGTTAGCTTGTCCTGAGTTACATTAGTGCTATAAGCACAGTAACTTTACATAGAAATGCTCTCAAAATAAATCTGCCGTATTGAGCAGTATAACTGAATTCTTACAAAGGAATTTAAGTGAATCATCCTAATAAAAGCTATATATATATATATTTATATATGTATGACATTATTAAGCAATAAAACATAGAAGCTACCATTTGCAATAATAAATTACTAGGTCTGAATACAGAAATTCAGGCTTTCAGTGAATAATGGGATGTGTGCAGTTTTCTGATTGTAGTGCTGCCTCAATTAATCACTAGGCTCTTTATGGAGGTAGTACTTCTTTGTAACATATTGCACTTCCCTGTGAATGCAATTTAATAATTTTCTGCATCCCAGTTTGTTTACCAAGGTAGTGCAATTTGTTACTTTTAATATATTTCCTATTCTCATAGGAACTGACTGAAGCTAGTTTTCAGAGTCTGTATTTATGTAGGCAAATGTTTTAGAATCAATAGCTTCTATATCTGTTGTGAATGGTTTGCATTGCAAAACATTCCACTTAAAAATATAGTTATTTATTTTAACATCCACTTAAGTTCTTGTTCAATTGTTATTTTTTATACTGAAAAAGCAATGGAAGATTGTAAGATCATGACACTTAGACAGTGTGCAAAAATTTGAAAATTAGATGTCTAAGAAGTAATTTATCTTTACAGACAGAAGTATGTTTTGATCATGTTATTTCCAAAAAATTCAGAAACTTTAAAAAAAATAGTCTTTCAAGAAAACCAGCTTCATTCTTGCCTTTTGCAAGAATGTACTTTTTGTAAATTAAAATTTTGTATGTAGAAGGGCAAAAATAATTTCAGTTGTCTGAAGTTAGTTTTGTCTTCGTACTCAGATGCTACAGATCAGCTGATGCACAGGTGGTGCTTATTGCAAAATAACTTGGGTTTGTGTTGTGAATGTCCATAGAAAGGGCATAATGCAGAGCAGCCAGCCCATATTTTGTACACACCTTTGAGTACTTAATGTTTAGACATGTCCTAAATATGCCAATGTAAGGTCTTCTAGTGTTTTGAACTCCGTTTATCAGCTCTGTGTTTTCCTTTTTTCTTTTCCTTTTCCCTGTTTTTTTTTTTTTTTTTTTCCCCTAGGGACAGTTCAGCATTAACTTGGCAGGTACAGGTCTGAGATTATCCAGTACAGTGAGGTGGATTGCTCAGGGCAACTATGCGACTGCTGACATACACAAATCCCACGTGAGTCAATGCTCTTTTCCTTTACCTGCTCTTATGGCTTGGACAAGAGGCATGAGTGTTGATTTTTGTGAATCAAAAATTGCATTCAAAGTCTCTGACCCATTTAAGCCTTTTTCAGCTACGTTTCACAATGTCCAGTATCTAATTCAGACTAGCACTGCCTGCCTACCCTTCTCTTAACTGATTTTAAGAGGCTATTGTTATATTAATAGGGCTTATTAGAAATTTTGAAGATGCTTTTAAAAAAACCCAAACACAACACCCAACCCATCACATTTTGTTCAAGATCATCCTACTACAGATGATCCTTTTTTTTGCTTACCTCCAACTTTATTAACGTGGAAAACCAAAAGCCCAGTTAAACAAGAACAGTAAGTGTTCACAGTTTAAGACAACATTGGGTGGTAAGCCTGGGAAGAAGGTGTAGAGCGGTAGTGATAAAAGATCTCTGTTCCCATTTTGCTAATGCTGCTGTCTCTTGATTTAGTGTTTCTAGGTGTGATTTGTCAAAAGTTCTGTTGTGTGCAAACCTCGAGAAGCCTTTTGTGCAACTATGATTTCAATTGCTTTTCTTGATTGACTCTTCTCTTTGTCTAATTCCCAGGATGGTACTAAAATATATGGAAGATGTGGAGGATTTTGTGGAAAATGTGTTCCTAACACAATTATTGGTCTCCAGCTTCAAATACAGTGAGAGCTCTGATGTACTAAGAGCATCAAAGCAGAGACATTTGCCATTTAGGTTCAAACTGTAGGTGCTCTGTATATATTTTTTTTTTCATGTCTGTAGTGCTCATTACTGTAACGCTCACTAATAAGAATTCCTGTTTTCGTCAGGATTTACTCAAGGTTGTATTATCCGTTTGTAGGCTAGCAAGTGCATAAATCACAGTCAGAAACCTTCAGGTTTTAAAGGAGAGGCATTTATTCAAAATACAGTATATATTAACAAGTAAATTGCACTGAGATTACTACCATGGGTAACACTCTAAATTTACCATAATTGTAATTCTTTACCTGCAACTAATCAGTGTAATTCTTTACGCAGTATTCAGTAAAATTTATACTCTATTGGTCTTTTTGATCAATTGTGCTAAACTATGGAAAGGAAAGCTTTGGTGTTATATAAAGAAGACAGGTAATAATTTCAAATACTTCCAATTTTGTGCAAACCTGTAGGGATTATCTATCAATAACTTATAGCAGAAAAGTATATAACCAAAATGTTCGAGATAGTTTTATAGATCTGTGTGTTTCTCTGTCAGTGAAAGCATTTTTCCCCATCCCTTTCATCATACTCTTTGTGGTGCTCACATCCTAGCAGTAATACTGAGAAGTGTGGTTTAACCTCTGTAGTCTCTGTAGCATGTTAAACATCAGGTCTTAGGTTTGCTGTGGTTACAGGAAAAGAAAATAAGGAAACAAATTGCTTTGAAAACTGATTTTAAATCCCTGCCTCTCATCCAAGTATACTGTGAAAGCAGTGTATTCTGTTTACTGTAAGATCTTGTATGTAATTGCACAAATATGTATTTGCTTAAACACTCCATATCCACCTTACTCCTTTACCCTGGCCAATGGCACTTAGTAAAGGCTGTAGTGTGCATCCGTTCAGCGTAATTTTCAATTACCTTAATGAAAAATCTGGGCAGAGGCAGCGTCAAGCCCCGTAGTGGTTTTGGTGTCCATCTTTGATTCAGTTTGATGTTTCAGTGTTTGTAAATACAGTTCTAACATCTGCTATTTAAAATGACTTCTTCAAGAAAAGTAAGTGTATGAAAGAGTTACAGAGTTTAAAAATAATCTAGCTCTTTTATTTATTGGTTTGTATTACTTTACAGTCCAGACCTGTAGAAATATATGGATATACAGATAATGCATTTTAGGGCCAACTCTCAGGTATTCCGAATAAAATTTTCTACCTGCATAATAATGTATATTATGTACCAGATAACTATACATGCTTTGTCTGACAATATGCATTCTGTAAACCAAATATTTATTTTGCATGCCAGTACTATTGGTAGATCAAGTGGCAGCTATATCATATTTTTACCCACAAAGAGTTAGCCATGAATTAGCAATATGTATTAATTAAAAACAATACTGTACCCCAGAAGTGTATGCAGCTTCTTTTAAGATAACACATGTAGGTAATTATTTTGTGATCTCTGCATCAGAAATGTATTTTTGCACTATGTGCCTAATAACAGTTGTAAACATTAATAAGAGTATAAAACATTATTTTCCTAGAAGTGTTTACATTTGCATCTAAAATCTTGTAATTTATAAAATATTTATATAATAAATATGCTTATGTGAATGGTACCAGGGTACTTTTGCTTGGGTTCTTTTTTGTATTGTACTCTAAGTACAAAATGTTGCAAAAACATTTCAACTTCTTTATGCACAGAATAACTACATTCTTAATACTTCTTTACAGTGGTATATGTTGACTTGTACTGGAATAACTGCCACACAAGGAGGTTATAGTCATAGGAATAATTTCTGTGGAAGTAAATCCTGCTTCAGAGGGAAGAACTCCATGTCTGTCTGCTCTTTGCAGTTGTCCTCTCACATTTAGCTATATCTTTCTTGGGAGTTGCCCTGTAAATTGTTAACTGAAATAATGTAGTAATCGGAAATAATTTTCCTCTCTTTGTGCTAAGTCAAACCAATTCCTTTATAGCATGGTCCCTTGACTGCTGCTTTGGCAGAAGGGGAACTACAATTTGCCTCTATCCCCAAGAGGCCTTTTTATTTTCAGCTCATGTAAAGGCTACAAATTGTTCAGCTCTGCTGACACAAAGTCACTCTGAAAATCTGCTACCAAACAAAGTGACTTTTAATGCAATATTCAATACACGACATTTTTCTTAGATAATAAAAATTATTTTTGAGTAAAGATGTATTTTCTATACTTGTAGCATATCATATGGTCCAACTTCTGCATAGAACGGCACTGTATTGTATTGTAGTTTTTTGCATCTTTTCTTTCTTATACCCTTGATTTAGAGTTTCAGACCTACTGTAGGGAAAAAAGTAATCCTATGTACTGTTCCCTGTGTTAGAATTTTTATTTTGTTGAGGAAAAAGGGCTTAATCAATCATCCCAATTTCAACTTTCTAAATTTTATCCTGAAGGGAATTTAAGAAAAACAAAAGCCTGATGATCAGCTCTGATGAAATTGGAGACTTGATGATGCTGACATGTTAGGAGGCCATGCAAAAAAAAAAAAAAAAAAAAAAAAAAAAAAAAAAAAAAAAAAAAGAGAATAATGGGTTGTACTTGCAGTAAGATGTTTCCATATCCTTTAATTGAAATTGCTCTGAATTTCCATCCCACTGGGCAGCTGAGATGCCTGCCAGAGTGGCAGGATGCTCCATGACAGTGCTGTGAGCTCCACCTCCTGGGTCTGCATGTGCTGAGCTGCCCATGGCTGGTCACAGTCACACAGCTCTCCAGCTTGGGTTCCTGCTTAGGAAATGAAATGCTTAACTGCCCCCTCACTATTCCATAGAGAAAAAAAAAAGGTAATAGCTAAAGAGGATTGTATCAATGCTTTGTTAGATGGCTTCTAGGATCTTTTCAATCCCATCAATGGCAGCATTACATATTAGGTGACACAACTGCACTTAACTTGCCTGTGTGTGTGAACACACACATTTAATGCTTATCTGAATATTAAGTGCCAAAAAGGGACTAGATGTGAAAAATCGTGTTTCTCACATTTATCTAACAAAATGTCACTTGATGTGACAGTACCTGTGACTTCTCTTGATGAATTCATCCTCTAGATGTCTTCTACTTGTGTTTCCCCAAAGGTTATATGTGGGACGTAGCAGAGGAAACTCTGGCTCTGGGTACACTAACAGGTCTCTGTTCTGGCAGAGTTCATCCAGGCATCATCTGTTGTGCCACTCTCCCTCTACAGAGAAGCAGAATGTGCCCAGGTGTTTGATCTGGAACACGTATGTTGTACAATCTGTCAATCCTACGTTCATGGGCAGAGCTGTGACTGTGTGATTTCAGCATATGTATGTGTTTATGCAGGTTTCTGATGGATGGTCAAGTATTTTTGTTACCTGACTGAAAGGCTGTGATATCGAAGACATATTTGACAAGATGAAGGAAAGGTTTGGGGTTTTCTTCCACTTCTGTAGCCTGGAATATGTTCAGCATAACTTCTCTGTTTTATTTGCTATTTGAAATGAAAGTTACATGTAGCAAGGAAGGGGGTTTGTGTCTTTGCAGTTTTATTGCAGTAAAACATGATATTCCTGGGAAATTCAGAATCTGAATGACATATTACTGTCTTGCAAGTGCTTTCTACATTTTCCAAGGCTTTAAATCAGGTTAGGAAGATATGGGATTGTTTTTTATAGGTTCCATAAAGAAAGAAATAGATGTATGAAAGTTGATGTTTGTTGTATCCTGCAGGGATACTAAGGGTCCAGCAAAGCCCACAGTNTGTTCTGTGGCCGTCAAAACTGAACTTGAATCATAAGAGGATCAGAAATATGCTGTAAAATTTTAACTTTAACTTAAAAAATTACAAAGGAAAACTATTTACAAAAATAGCTTTGCAGCAAGATAACTGAATATTTAAACAAGGAACATTAAAATGAGCATCATACATAAACATCACAGCTGAGATTTCAAAGTAATCCATGTTGGCAGTTAATCTACGTTGGCAATTAAGCCATGTTTGCCTTATTTATAAATTGAAACAATTTCCTACTGCACACCAAAGACACCTGTCAAAGCAATTTTCAAGAATTAATTTTCATTATATGATAACTTCCATATTTCTACTTTTGTAGAAATTGAACTATGAAATGCTGAAGGCTGCACTTAAATGCCTTGAGCAGTTATGTGGTATCTTACTTGATGCAGGTAAAGTATGACTGGAGGTCACCATGGCAGAACCAATATAAGATAAGGTCCTCTAAAGGTCACAAAGTGGCAACTCTGGGGAAGTATTTGTATCCTGTGGACCTGCTTACGATCTCTCTTGTATGGCCTGTTTTGCTCTCCTGTAGTATTTGACCATCATTTCCCGAGCATTTATAATTTTTCAGGATGGTCTCACTGTATCTAATCATTAAAACATTCAGGGGGGCCTCACCAGTGTTCCGCTCTCTCTGCCTGGTGTGCTTTGAAAATAGGCTGTACAGATCATAGAAAAAAAGGTACTGCTTTTAAAAGGTACTGCTTTGCAGTACTAGTTTTCCTTCAGGCAGAGCAGAACTGTGATGATAGTAGGGGTAAACCACCTGCATTTTGTTCAAACTGAAGTACAAGTTATCTGACTTGGATTTGGCATTTAATATTCCCATCCACAGAAGGTGGTTTGCTTTTGCACAATTAAGTTTATTTTGCAATACTACAGCTTGAGAGGCTTTTCTGGGCTTTGTTTATCCTGGCTTTAAGAAGCAATCTGTGCTCTGTTTCTGATAAATTTCTCCTTGTGTTCGGTCATGATAGATATTCCTTTGAGCTGATTGTATAAAAATACTGTAGCAGCGGAGCAGAGCAAAGATCTAACTGTATTTATGTCTATATTCTGCCTTTAAACATGAACAGCTGTGCACGCATTCATCTGTCTCGCGTCTGACTCTGTGCTGCCATCCAGAACCTTTTCCTTTTTAATAAACAAATGTTTCCCTCTCTAATCTGTGTGTGTTTTATCTCTGTTCCTGCAACAAAACTTTCTTGTCCACATATGTTTTTCAAATCTTATTTGCATAATTAAACAAAGCATGCAACATGGAGAATCTGAGATGTAAATGGCAGCGAATTACTCTCTCTGAAGAGCTGAAATAAAACAAGCTGTTTTTGTCTTGCTCATCATTACTATTTTGTTTTGGAAAGCAAAACCCCTCATTTATGAATACTGAAAGACTTTTTTTGAAATGACTGTATGGTCTTATTTTGCAGTCTGATTTACAGAAGCAAGAAACATTCAAGGAGAGTTCATGAATTTTCTATTTGCAGAAGACTAGAGTGATTCATAGCAGCAGCATATATTTACGCCTTGTAGGATGAAATCCTTTTTTGCACTTCAGCTGTCTCTGGCAGTCATTTATTGATTGTGGTAGTGATATTCATGGTCAGTTCATCATTCTCCATGAGTTTTTTGATTCACTTTTGGAAGATGGGATAATTAAAAATGTGGTTGCAAAGAACACAAACTGAAATTTGTGCTTATAAAATCAGAGAGCAGAAAGTTTCTTTTCAGTGTTTTGTATTTAAAACATCTTGCAGAAAGGCTTGTTGTAAAAACATTTATTTAACACCTCAGTAAAGAAAACAGCAGCCCTGCTAGCATTTGTATTCCTGGAAGCTCTGCAAATAAGACAGGGCTAAGAAGGCTGCTACCAAGCAGCCCCTTTCATCAGGGTTTAAAAGGTATTTAACTAAGAATTCTTTTGCCCTTCAATTATTGTTTTCTGTCTTGGGTTTATTACTACCTTTGCCAGAAAAGTAAGTGTCTCCAGTTCCTTAACTAAATTTTCACTTCTAACTTCTGAGAAAGAAGGAAAAAGAAGTAAATTCATAGTTGCTACCTCAAAGGGAAACCACACAACCTGTGCACTGACATAAAAGCAGAACCAGAAATTGCACAGTGAAGAATGACATTATTTTGCTTCTAGAAGCCTCTCTTCCATGGCAGGATTAGAGAGTCATTGCTGCTTTTTCTTTTGTGGACAAGTGAATTTTTGGTGTCATGCTGCCAAATATTTACTGAGAGGGATTATTTTGAGACAGGTCTCTGGAGAATGCAGATAGGCAGGCATAAAAAAGGGAGATATTCTTTGGGCTGAAGCTCAGCCTGCTGCAATGTGTTTGTCTGACCAGCTGTCGACAGCATTGCTTCATATGAAATTCAATATTCAGAGTATTTCCCAACCAGCAAAAGAAGTGAACGGTGGAGCACTGTTTCCAGCTGTAACTTACACCCTGCTTAAGCAGAGGGAGAGAGAGGACTTTAATATGGAAATGTGCTTCTAGCTACCTGAAAATCTTACTTAGCCCATATACAAGCAACCCCCTCACCATTGTTACCAGTGTTGTGTTTTTACTGCCATATTAAACTATGTATAAGCTGTAAGAACAATAACATTTTAATTTAAAAAATGTATCTACCGGCAATTTTGCACTGCTCAGCACCTTTTTCTCTGTTTTGTTCTCTACACTGCAAACATTATTTCATACCTCTTGAGTGGGCTTCACTTTTCTAACCAAAAAATAATTCTTCTGGAGACATCAGTTCTTAAAATTTTTTTCTTTCTGATTTACTCACTGAAAAAAGTGAGGTCTCTTATTTTAATGGTATTGCCCTAGAAACACGCATTCAAGAAACCAGGTGTTTTAGTATTTAAATATTTTTACCCACCCGCACATTTACATTCCTAATCAAGCCAGTGGCATTTTCCATATCAAAAGGCAGAAGCCAGAACAAGCATGAGAACCAACTTGGCAAAGTTGTTTGGGTTTCTATGTAACGTGGTACATTACAAAAAATTTATGTGAATTGGTGTGACCATTCTTCAGTATAAGAAAAGTCTTCTGGCTGTGATTCCACAAGTCACCATAGCAGGCCATATTTCTAGCCCTTCACTGAATTCCAATAATACCCATGTAATTCTGCACTGGTGCACAGATCTTGTGTGAGGATCCAGTTCCCCATGCTTGAGACCTCAGGCTTTGGGGTTTTTTTGAATGTTTGTTCCTGGCCATGTGCCTTCCTCTAGCATTTTGTTCAGGACAAAGCACGTGGTTATTTTTCAAAATTGTTATTTTTCGAAATTTGTTATTGCTGATAGAAATACACAGTAACACAGTTACTCTTGTGGTATTCTTTTTATCAGGACTTGCTATTTTAGACTTCTGTCTTATTTGAACAGTTGCCAGTTAAATTTCCCATGGCTACACAAGAATCACTTGCTTTGAAAGCAGAAATTTCATGCAAATCTGAGGGCATATTTTGCTTTAAAGGTCTAACTGTATACTGTGCTGCTAATTCACGCTGCCTTTATCATATGATCCAAAGCTAAATTATGTGATCAGTGCCATGCCAAGTATGTGCTAAAAATATCAGAATAATAACTATTAGGACAATAAAATGACCTCTTGGCATGCAGGAGACAGGCTGTTATCCCTATATAGCTTCAACTATCATATGATAGTCTCAAACCTAGATCTTCTTCCTTAAAAAAGCATGATCCCATTTGCTGAATCACTGAGTATGTCCAAGGATCTCCCCTGCATATGTAAAATCCCTGTTTGTTCATCTGGGAAGTGATCCTCACTCACCTCATTGACTCTGTCCTTTCTCCAGTGATAATGTGCTGATTCTTTGTCATCATGAGGGCTTGGCTGTGAGGTGGGAGGGAGGGAGCTGCTTGTTTCAGCCTGGGCTTCAGCAGTCAATGCAGAGCTCATGCCTCCCCACCACTAAGGGCAGTGTGGTCCCCAGGACCACTGGCCACCTCTCAATCTCACAGTTCTTCCTACAGGTGCTGTCAAGGAGCCCACGTGTCCTGTGTGCAGCTCTGAGGCTCAGCACTGGGGTGTTTGCTGTGTCCTGCTCAGGACAGATCTCATTTTGCCCTGCTGAAGGTCAGGATTCAGCTGTCTTTCAGCTCCTTGGAAAGAGAAAGGCACATCAAACATGAAAGATGCCTTCTTCAAATCTCCAGTTGGGTGGTTTAGGATCCTTGACTGCTCATAATATTTATTACGTGTAACGAATTTCACCAGTTCGTTACTGTAATAACAAGATGCTCCATTTGACATCAGTGGTCTATTTTATATAACCAGAGGCCTCAGGACAGGGGGACTGTAAAACACTCAGCAGTAAAAGACATAAGGTAACCTGCTGTTAAAATCAGGGAAATGATCTGATGATCTCTGCATACCTGCATTAGAGTCAAAGGTACTTCTTAACAAGAAAATGTGACTCAGTACAGACAAGAAATATTGAGCAGGTCTTGCCAGGCATCAGTTAAACTCTTGCCTTCATGGATGGCCACATCTGGCCTACTAAGCAGTAGCACAACACAACACAACACAACATCTCCATATGTCTGTAGGTATCAATCCCTGCTCCAAGCTAGGGCCCCCGCTTGCTGCAGGGAGCCTCTGGTACATGCTGCTCCAAAATGTGCCTGCACACTGTCTGGAGAGCAGTAGAGGCCAAAATAGCACCAAGAAATGTGGCAATAATTTAATGCCAGAGCCAGCAAGGCAGAGGTCACCCCATGTCCCAACTCTGTTTTGTTTGCTGGTCCAGGAGCAGCCCTGAGGCTGTCAGCAAAGATTCTCCTTGCTCCTCTCACAGACAGCTTGCACTCTTCACCTTGGCCACAAAGCATCATTCCTAGAGACATTTGCTGCAAAAAGTGTGGGAAATGCAGTGATGAAACTCTTGCTAATATATTCCCCATGCATGGTGGTGTGCTGGGTCAGTATCACCCTTCCCTCTTCCCATAAACAGCAATGCTAAACTGGAACATTAAACTTCCCTGGTGCATTTCGAAGGGGGAGGGTGCTTCCTTGATGAAAACATCTCGAATTTTTAAGAAGTTGCAGAAGAATCTGTAATTCTGGCAGATTGTGGAGGAGGGGGAATTTGTGGTTTTGAATAACACAAAGTGGCGCCAGCTCCTCTACTTTTATTTCAAGGGAAGTTTTATTAATAATTGGGAAATACACTCTGACTCCAGGTTTCTCTAACACAGCCTCTCAGATACGATGTCCTCAGCTATCACAGCAGCAGCAGGAGGCTGGCTTTGAGGTGGTGTCCATGGGCAGAGCTGGCACAAAGGTGTTGCCATAATGAGCCCACACAGGCTTGGCACGTCTCTTAGAAACACACAGTATGGTGTGTTTGTTCACTACAAATATATTTTGCTGTGCTGGGTGCTGTTCAGTGGCCCTAGAAAAAGGGAGCTTTGTATTTTGGTGGCCAAGCACAAAAAGAAAAGTGCTGCAACACTGAAGGGTGTTTGCAGCAGCACACTTACCCAGACAGCCCTTTGCTGCTGCACAGCTCTGTTGCACTGCCTCGGTGTAGAAACCTGGGACAGAAGTTCACAAATTAGGATTGGGAAACATCTGGTTCACATTTACCCAAAAAAGTTTGCATCAGACACCAGTTGCTTGGACCAATGGAGAAAGGGAGCATATTTCTTAAGTATCTTCAGACTAGGCACGGTTTCTGAACTTGAAGTAATAAATTAGGGCTTAAGGAAACCATTTGAAATCAGATGGCTGAAACATAGACATTCTCTGAGAAGACATAGCTGTTTATGTTAGCAGTCTGATTTCTCTTCCCTCTTTATTGTGCCAACTTTTATAAGAATCTGCATACACCCTTTGAGAGAAATATTTGGCCTGCAAATTGGAAAGTTTGCTCAGCATCACAGTAAAGCTGCAGGAGCCCTAAAATGGACTTGAAGTGATGTGAATTTTTGCAGTATGGTGTGCAAATATTACACCAGTGTAATATTAGAGCAGTCACTTTCTCACCATTTTCTTCAGCACATATTGATCCCACAAGCTGAAATCAGGAGCAAGCCAGATGTTACCCTAATGTCCCACAAGATGGTGACAAAATAATTCTAATAACACAACACTTTGATTTGTGCTATGTACAGACTTAGTGACTCCAAATATTTTCTTACCATGCAGTTGCATTAAAGTCTGCTTATATAATATATTTGGGGCATATTTTAATGGATTACTCATTTGGCAGACATTCATTCTTTTTAAGTACATTGTTGATTGTATTCTAAATTAACTTCAGGACTACATAGCAAGTTTCAGTCCTCCCACATTAGGAATCACAAGTTCCCTAGATGCTGGAGAAGGAAAAGCACTTTTATTGCTTCTGATCCATCCCCTTTGCCAGACTGCTTCCCTTTCCTGCCTCCCTCCCTTCCTCCATCCCTCCCTCCCTCCCTCTCTCCCTCCCTCTCTCCCTCCTTCTCTCCCTCCTTTCCCCTGTGATTTTTTTTGTGAGGTCTTATGGCCCATAAATTCCTTCCTTTCTGAATTAAGCATGAAAAAGTGGCATGGTACATTAGGCATAAGAAAGGTAGCCACTGCAGAGAGTGCTCTCCAGAGGCAAGACCAGGAACGAATATGGTGGGGAAGAAGTGAGGTTCTAGGGAGGGCTGGAAACACCCTCCTTTACCCCTAGTCCCCAAATAGTTTATTAGACTTTCTTTTTTTATTTAACTATGATCAGTGTGGGATAGCTGCTTCTTTGGGCAACCAAGCAGAGAAACCTGAATGGGGCCTGAACTGCAGAATTTGCCTCTTGGAAGTTGTGGCCTCAAACTGGGTACTGGAGATGGAGAAAGTATTCCACATTATAAACTGCTGGTTTTTGAAGAGTAAAGGTATTGTCTAGTATTAGAAACAGTTGTTTCCCGGGGTCCTATTGTTTTAGAAACAATAAAAATTACATTCTCAAGGGAC
Organism: Aleadryas rufinucha; assembly: GCA_013397815.1. NCBI lineage: Eukaryota > Metazoa > Chordata > Aves > Passeriformes > Aleadryas > Aleadryas rufinucha. The sequence continues at coordinate 264,377 of VZTH01000550.1, forward strand.
AATGAATATCCTGCAAATACAAGCTCTTCATTTTGGTCAAGTTGATTTTCAGAGACTGAATGGCTCTGGCCTTTCAGATACCTGAAAAAGATTGTGAAGAAAATACATTCCCAGCTGCACCTGTGAATTTCTATCAATAGGTGACAAGGTCAGATTAATCCTTTGGCTGAGACTTACAGATGCATTTCAGTGTCTTGAAAGCCACATGACCAGATTTTCAAAGGTATTCAGTCATCTAATTCCCAGTGATTTAAATATGAACTTGGTCTCTAAATATATTCCATTTCTGACCAGAAGTACCACTTAATAATTATTTATGCATTCAGAAACAAAAGCTTTTGTGACAAAACAGGGGTGTGCAGAGATGCTCAGCTTGTTCCAAACAAGCTTGTTTGACTATCAGACAGGATACACCCACGTGAGCCCATGCAGGAAAATCAGCCCTGCTGAGGCATGTACTTAGATCACCTCCAAAATCTCACCTCCCGCCCTCCGCACTGCAAAGACATTTGCTGTGAATTTCTTTCCTATGGATTTTGGCCACAACCAACACAGGCTGATTGTGATATGCTTATGATTTTTAACACTACATATGAGTTTCAGTCAGATATTTTTTGTAGCAATATGTAACTCCTAGACTGGGAGATGGAATGCAGCCAGTTGGAAAAGAGATGGCAGTGTAAATGGCAGCAAGTGCAGTGGTTTGAACTTGGGGACAGCCCGGTCCTCAGCAGCAGTAGCTCAGTAGGACTTGGCAGGACTTATCATTTTCTCACTTTAAATCTAATTTTAAGGGTTATTCTCTCTGTGTGTGTGTCTCTCTCCCCCTCTCCCTGCATCTCTGTATCACTTTCTTCAAATGCCACAGAATCTCTGTCCCATACCTGCTCCATGGCAAATTCCCACTCAGGTGCATCTTCATGTTGTATGTTCCACACCTCTGCTGTTGTTTGATGCTGCTTTTTAAACCTGACAGGGGAGGAAATCCTGCCCTCCCCTGCTGGCACAACCATGCTGTGTGAGTTCCTGCTGTCCACACCCACTTTTAGCATATTTTTGCATATAAGCAAAGCAGATGATCACAAGCATAACCACGCTTGTTTGAAAGTGGTCTATTCACACTTGTATAATTTTCATATAAGAAGCTAGATGCCTAAACCCATGTTCAACACATAAATAAACATGCCCTATTTTTTAAGCATCTGCCATTCTCATGGCCTTTGCAAACATTATTTAAATGTGCAGTCTTTGGCCTCCAACTGGGAAAGTTTTGGCTTGTGTCTCCAGAGGCCTGTAAGAAAGCCCTAAATGTGTGCCATTATTTTAAAGGCATAAATATAGTAATCTGAAAGCAGGCTTCTGGGCTTGCCATCAATCCTGGGCAAAACACCAGAGTTACTGATGAAGAGTTCTGTTTGCAACTCAATGCTATCAGCCATGCCACTTGATACAGCTTTATGGAAAACAGTTCATTAGACTCAGAGGATCATTTTTCAAGCTATTTTAACACAGAAGGTTTAGCAAAATAAGGTTGGTTGATAAAGGTTTTAAGATTATAAATTTATTTAGGCTTCTGTGGAGCATTTAACACAATCATCGTGGGATTTTTCATTAGCAGAAGCAATAAAAATGTAACTGTAGAAGAGAAAACATCCACAGATGACTGGTTTTCTTTAATCGGGCCCCACAGGGACTGGTTCTTGGCCCTATACAAGAATGAGGGGGGAAAACAATTAAGATGTAAATGAAAATACCACATAAAATGCAGAGCCCCACCCCTCCATTCCAAGATGATTTTCCAATTAGAAGGCCAAGTAGATCAGGTTGCTCAGGATCTCATTGGATATTTGAGTTTTGAATACCTCCAACAATGGAGACTCCACAGTCTTCGGGAACCATCTTCCAGGGCTTGACTGCCCTCATATTGAGGAAAAAAATTCTATCTTGCTATCTAATTGGAATTTGCTGTGGTGCAATTTATATCTGCTGCCTCACACTTCCAAATAGAGTATGGTTTCTTCTTCTCTATGACCCCATTAAATTTTTGCAGACAGGAATAGGGTCCCTCCAAAGACATCTCTTCTCTGGACCAAACAAGCCCTGCTGCTCACCATCCTTAGTCTTGCTGGTCACCATACAATTAATCAATTTCCACGTATCCTGTGCTTGAAGTGCCTTGCCCATTTCTCTCCAGTTTGGCTCCAAGGGTACTGTAGAAAGCCATGCTATAGTCAAAGAACACAGCGTGTCCTGCTCTCCCCCTGTCTGATTCCCAGGCACCTCAGCACACAGGACTACCAGGCTGTTCATCACTCACTCCACTCGGGCTGTTCCCAAATATTTCCCATCTTTTATGTTCTTTGAAATGGCTTCCAGAAGGAACAGCTCCGTGACCTTCTGGTATTTAAAAGGCAGCTACAAAGAGGATAGAGGGTCTCTCTTAACAAGGAGACACATAGGGAAGACAAGGTACCCCAGGTACAAGTTGCACTAGGAGATGTTTCATCCTGGTATATGGAAGAAGTTTTTTTAGTGAGAGCAATCATTTACTGGAATAACCTCTCCAGGACGTGGTAGAATCTCCTGTCATTGGAGAACTTCAATATGTGATTGGTCAGGGTGCTACATAATACCATCTATAATCTCCCTTTCCCAGAAAATCTTGAACCAAATGACCTTTTGAGGTTCCTTTCAACCTGGGATGTCCTATGAATCTATGATTCTAATTTACAGGCATTAAGATGGGCAGATGTGGCAGCAGGGGAAGTGGTTCACATCCTTCCACTTCCTGTCAGAGCCTGGTGAAAAGACCAGCCTTCTCACTGGCTGCAGGCTGGATGTGAAACAGCCCTCCACGCCACAGCGTCCCATGTACCAGGACAGGGACTTGGGCAGGGGAAGGGGATGTAAGGGGGCAGAGAGGGGACAAGCTGTGACCCCTCTAACTACCCTGGCAGGATCTGGCAGTGCTCTGCTGACAGAGTCCTTCAGCATGGCAGAGGGGCTGGCATGGTGTGGCAATGCCAGTCCCTCCATGTCTTCAAAACTGAGCTCTGTCATCACTGTTGCTGCCTTCCTTGCCTCTCACCTAAAGAAAAAGGTCTTCTTTCTGAAATTTCTGGAGCAAGATGTTCTCTGAAAGCTGCCTTTTTCTGATCCCACCCTGAAAACACATAATGTTGAGCATAATGTTTCAGAATATGAGTGAAGAAGAAAAGCTCAGTGCTGGATTAAAGCCACTTTTGGCAAAAGATAAAAGGCAGTCTCTCTCTCCCTCTCCCTCTCTCTCTCATGCACACACACACAGACAAACAGGAAGAAAAGCTCTCAGGGGCACAATCAATTACAGTTCATATCTCTTCTGAGCTGTCAGAGATAGTCTCTGGCACAGGCCCTGCTGGAGTGCAAACCCAAAAGGGATTTCAAAAACAAATCCTCAGCTGGTGTATACCTTGTATACCAGTATAGCCCACAGCAATTTGTGGAACAGGAGGAAGACAACTAATACATGATGATACATAAGCACAAGGAATATTTTTCTCTTAACTGAATTTCCTCTGGCCTTCTGTAGTGAACTGACTGAAACAAAGGCTCTGCTGTTTCATGCTGCTCATGAGAAGTTTAAGATTTTTAGAAATTTGACTCAGTCCCAACCAGGACAGACATATCTTGACACATAGCTGTAAATATAAATGCAGACACAAATAGGAAATTCTAAAAATATTTAACTTGGAAAATTCAACATCCAACATGAAATGCAGACCTGCTGCTGGTGTATGGGCTTGTCCATTCTGCTGCTGCTGGAAGTGGCTGTAAAACTAGCCAGAGCATGGATTGCAAACTCAAAGAGATATCCCTCTGGAAGGTATAGTGAAAATGTGACCAGACCTTCCTCGACAGGAACGGCAGCACTCATTTTATCAGTTACAGCTGGGAAGCACAACTCCAGCGCAAATATTTGCAACCAACCCAGACTTAAATATTTGTTCTCTTATCAGGGGATCAGCACTAGGTCATCATGACAGCCCTGTAAATCCTGACTAACATGGCTGACATGAACTATCAGGAGTTTTGCTACAGTTATGTAGGAAAATGCCTGTACAAACTTGTTAGACCTTTATACTGTAGACCCCAAATCACCATGCAGCAGCTTGTGGAGGTGTTTGTAAAGGATGGTTTGGGTCCCTGTGGCTACAAGGTTTCATCTTCTGAAGCTAAATTCAGTTGGAGGCTATACATGGGGTTGTACATGCTTGAGCAGACCAGGAGAGCACTAAAGTGCTGCTCATGGCTCCTTTTGCTCTCCCTCTGACGCTTTCCCAACACTTCAGGCCATAGCCAGCAGGTAGTTCAGGGCTGTGTGACATTGCTGTCTATCTCCAGCAAGCTGACTCTCCCTTCCCACCCACCCCCTTCTCAAGCCTGATGCAAATACATTCCTTATTCATTTTGATGTTTCATTCAGTTTATCTTACACCCTTCTGAAATATTAATTTCTGGCCTCGCTGCAGATTTTTGTGATCCAAGCACAGAAGTGTTGTGTGCGGGTGCAGAAATCAAGAACCTGTCTAAGGGGACAGCAGGGACAAATCTCACCTAAGAGGGCCTGGGGAGAGCCTTTGGTTTTTGGGAGTCCAGGAGGCCTTGGCCAGGATGGTAGAATTGCAGTAATAAATTAACCCAACCCCCGCCCCCCTGTTGCAGTTTAAAGCTGCAACAAAGACAAGTTACGAGTGTAAATTAGAAGTCTAAACCCTACTCAACATCTCTTTAGATCTGGGGCAATGATTTGAGCCATGTCTGATTACAGTAATGAAATGTTTTAGCCTTGTGGTAACTAAGCTTAACCTTCACTGTACTTGGTACCTCAGTGTCTACAAAGGGCTACAAATCTCTGCCTTACAAGCCTGGGCAGCTGGCAAGGGCAGAGGAGCCCAAGCATGCTGGTCCAGGGAAAGGAGTCAGGATCTGACCTTATGGTTCTGAGCTAGGGCTGAAGGTTTCTGTGGTTACAGGAGAAGAGAGGGCTGCTAGAGAAATTAACAGCCTGGTTTCCAATGATCAGACCTTTCTAAGGGCTGTGGAGTTGTGCTCGAGCAACCGCTTTGAAAGTAACCCAAGACGCGCAATGCTTGGTGAATCCTGTCTCCTGTTTCAGCTCTGCTCTGCAGAGCAGGACTGATTTACCAAGCCCTAGTCAGGAAGCCAGGGCTCTATCTGTGCCTATGGACATGCCTCTGCCCTAAGGAAGAGGCTGCAAAACTTTATTAATTCAAATTTTCACTTATTTTTACTGAGGATTAATATACACATGCTTCAAATTCTGCTGGGCATGGCATCTTTTTGCGTCACTTTTCATGTGATCGCCACAAAGTGTAGCAGGAGTTGCTGAATTCAGTGAGGTTATTGAAAGAGAAGCCATCTGAGCTGTACAGAGAAAAAGAAACTGGGAGGGGGGAGCTCAATTTTTCTTTCTTTTTTTTTTTACATGGTTTTTCTAAATACTGTGGAGCATGTTGTGGAAAAAAAAATTAGCCATCTGTCTGACAGATATTAGTAAAGTGGAGACTGTGTTAAAAATAAAGTGTCAGGTTGTCCTCTGCAGAAAGTTAATAAAAAGAAGGAAGTGAAAGACTGCTCATTATTTTTAATGACTTTGCTTTCCAGCAGAGTGCCTGTATCTCCCAGCCTTTACATTCTGCCTTATTTCAGTTCTTTATGGCACATTCAACTGCCCTGGAGAATGATGGCTTTGTTCTAAAATACCAAATATATCAAGAGGCCCCTGGCCTAGCCTGGCTAGGCTGTTAATCACAGCTTCAGTGCCAGGAGAAGGATGCTGAGAAGAGCCTGTTGCATGGGGAGTCCAGTCTGGATGGCTGGGAGCTCTTTGGCAGGGAGAGCTGTGGCAGGCACTGGTGCTGCTGAACACTCTGTGCAAAGCTGTCAGCAGAATCGATTAAGTGGTGCTTGGTGACTGCCTGGATGTGTTCTGTGTGCACATCCCTGCATTTGTCTCTCTTACTGGCTCCACCTGGCATTAACCTCTCATTCCTTGTCAACGGATATTTGCTTTATTAACTTTAAAATATAGGGTGCATTTTGCAGTTTAGAAGATGAAGATTCATGAGTGTGCAATTCAGAACACAGTCCCAAGCAAAGCACCCAGAGTATCCAGCTACATCTGCAGGCTCCTTGCAGGCAGCAGGTACAAAAGCTGAAAGCAGAAGCTGCATTTCCAAATTTGAAAACCACTAGCTTTTCTCAAAAGGTTTGCTTGAAAAAATCCATGCTGTCATTCACTTAATCTTAAACTTTTCTGATATGCTCTTTGATAAATCAAGGCCCATGTTATAGGCAGATTACAGTTACAGTGATTTGTTTGGAAACAAGATGCGTATTTTCTATGGCTCAGAGAAATCATCTAAAAGGGGTCCACAGCCAGGCCTCAAGGCCTTTGCAGGTTTTTTTCTTAGTAGCACCTCACAAACTCATTTGCCAGCAGATTTGTTGTCATGGTCTGCCTCCTCTTCTTGCTTACTGATGGTTGAGGCCCTGCAGCAAAACCTGCATCTTGCATGTCTCATGAAACATGAGGGCAAAAATTCCAAACACCATGGAGAAACCCCTGTATGGCTTAGGGCAGTAGCAGGGGGTGCAGGGAGACCTCACACAGCTGTGCTCACAGCTGGAGTGCCTCCCTGGCTCTTTCCATGCCTTTCTTGTAACTGCCACTCCCAGTCTCAGCTGCTGTTCCTGAGGGAGCAGGGGCTCTCGGAAACCGTGGTGGGCAAATTCATAACCCTAAGGGTCTTCCAGAGCAAATGACAATCCTTTGAAACAACTGGCCTCACAATCAGCCTGGCAAACAGGAGGAGGACTGGATTTTCCTGACATTGCAGCAAGGCTTGGATGTGATGTCAAGGAGCTGGGATGGGTGGGTTGGTTGTTTTCCAGCTCTACCAGAAACCAAACTTGGCCATAACCTGATAACATGCTACAGAGGATTCTTTTGTCTGTTAGTTAATGAGAGAAACACTTGATAGATGGCTATTGGCAAGCTAATTAGAAGAGAAGGGATTCTATGGACTGAAGAAAAAAAAAAGCAAAAGGAAGGGAATCAAAGTGTTCAAGAAGATCATTTAAGGTCCTCGTTCTGAGAGAGAGAGAGTAACTGGTTTCACTTCCCAGAGGCTAATCCTGCCCTAATTGACTTATTATTGGAGTCTGAAGGAAAACAATCCATGTGGCCGTGATAGCAGAGCCAGGGAAGGCATGATTGTGGCTGCTGAGGGGAACATGGGCAGACAATAGCTGCAGTGTGTGAAGTGACACGGGATAGCATGTGCAGATCCCAGCAGTGTAGGAGCCCTAACCGGGCACACTGTTTAGTGTTACAGGGTGGATGGGGGGCATTGAGAACAGGCTCAGGATTCATTTCCACTCAGTGGTTTCAAACACTTCTGTGAGAAAAAGCTCAACCTCTTCCCAAATGCAGACCAGACAATCAGGGATCACATGTTACCAAAAAACCCATGTGCAACCTATAGCTTACTCATGAACTGTAAAAGCAAAGGACATATTTACAACCCAAACTCAGGACAGTGAGATCCTGAGAGGCGACTCTATGCATATGGTACAACAGAGTTCTAAGGTGTCTCAAAATATAGTAAGTCTGGGAACCAAGCAAAGGCTGAGGAGATTTGCATTTTTTGACATTGGGAAAATCAGTTGTTCTTTCTATTAACATGGCAAAATTACTCTGAGTCCCTAGTTTGCATAATTAAAATACATAGCTAGAAAGGAATTCAAATTTGGGCTAAATTACACTGAGGAAACTACGTTCAGTTTTGATCATTTTTCTTGACATGGATTTTTTGGTATTAGAAATGCACGGCAGATATAGTATTAGTAAAATAAGAACTATTATGGAATGCCTAAGGGACACAATTCATTATTCAGAAAACTTTCAAATAAGCAGACAAAAAATGCAGGCTGAATTACAATGAAATTCCAGTGGAATTACAGCTTTCTTCCATAACAGGACAGATGATCTCATCTCATGGATGTGGTTACTGTGATTCTCATGGTTCTTCAGGGAACCTGAGCTTCAAGCATGCTTCAATAGTATGAGAATATGATAAATTAAAGAAATCAAACACAGAAGAGGAAAATCCAGCAAAGAGTACAAATGTGTAGAAAAATACCTTCCTCTTCTTCAGATAAACTTTAATCTAAGTATTTTCCTGACTGAAATGGGTGGAAATGCCATTTCTCCAGAATGACTTGAAGGGAATAAACAAGTGTTGAAACAGGTGTACATGATGATCCCATCAGATATTTGATTAGTAGCAGTGGTTTGGCAACGAAGGTGTAAAAATCTGGCATCTTCTATTGAACCAGGTTTTCTGAGACTTTGGGCCAGGCTTTTCAAGTAGAGTTAAAAAAGGAAAAGTCTAAAATTAGCTGACCAGAAGTATTTTACATTGTTGGAGTACATATACGTGCAGGCAATGGACATTGCTAAGTAAGGGAAAAGCTCATTGGAAAGCAAGGAGACAACAGACATCACTCAGGTTTGCAGTTTCTCCTGGGATATAGCTACAGGAAGACCAAAAATGAGTATTGCTCCTCTCTGAACACAGTGTGTGCTACAACCTTCCCTGAAGCAAGGGTAACTGAGGTTCTTGTTAATAATACATCCCCTGGGGTGGATTAGAGAGAAATTACACTAAATGATCAGCAGGTTTATTTCAGAATGATTTGGTTGCAATGGAAAGGAGGTATTTTGCTTATTATCTGTGGAAATATAGCAATATAAAAGCATAAAAAATTACAATAAAATGTATAAGGAAAAGAAAGGAAGAGAAAAGAAGATGAGAGTACAAAGATATCACCACCTGTGGACACAACAATGAGATTGCTGCAATATCAAAGCCTGTTGGTCGAAGTGACGGTCGTAGTCTTGATCTGTCCGGAGCAGAGGAAGCCCACGAAACACAGGGATTCAATGGGTTTATGTAAGTTCATGTTTATGAATATGAATGGAATGCCCAGGTACCTCCTGTGGGCAGAGGAGAGAGTTTTTTGTCTGATGCAACACAGTGTATCCCATGAAGTCCTCTGGTGGAAGGCCTCAGAAATGAGTCTGGGGGCACTTTGGGGGTCTTTGAGACACGACATGAGAGCTGCCTCTCACATCAGTGTAGCTGAGCCAGTTATGCCCCATCAGAACGGACTAGGCCTGTGTGGGAATGTCCCGATACTTCCCCAGACGCGAGTTTTCACATCTGAGCCAGCTGTGCAAGGGAGGACATTGGCATGACAAAAGCACTATCCCACCAGGCAGGATCTGCTTCTTTCCTTATCAGGCTCAAACTCCAGCTTGCAGCCTGTGGTGGTGGGTGCTCACATCCTCTGCATTCGGGCTGTTGCCTTGCACATTGCCAGCAAAGCTCCCCTGCTTTTGCAGAGGTCGATTATTTGAGTCATTAACCCTTAATATTTCAGTCTCTCACAGCCTGTTGCAGACAGAAAATTAGATGTGTCATCCAGGTGAGTTCAGGAACTCATTTCACTCCACTGATCCAAGGTGGGAATGCTTCTTCCAACACTTGGGGCTCTGCTTGGTGACTGAGTCAAGTGTTTGTCAGGGAGGGCTTGTAATTCTAACAGCTGCTCCAGAGCTATGTTTTTCATTTGTACAGACAAAGAAACATATCTGCAAATTTTAGTAAAGTACACTGAAGTTAGAAAATTTCAGAAATTCTAAAAATCCTTTCCAACCTTGGCCTTACTGCAGACTTTTTCATGTGAAAGAACCATCTGCTGTACCACACAGTAAAGAAAAAAAACCCAAAAATAAACACAGGTGGTAGAGGCAGGGAAAAAAAGCTCTCAGAGAAATTGGTGCATTTCTCACTTATTAGGAAATTTCCTTGATTTTAAGCTTAATTTATTCTGTTTCAGCAGCATGGTTTCTGCACATTTCCTTTGAAACATCTGTACTCCTTTTTGGCAGAGATCCGAGGCAATACAGTGCAGTCTCATCTGGGAAGAGTACCCTAGGAAAGTGTAAATATCACAAAGCTGTAAAGAAAATAAAACTCATAATTTAGCATTGAAGGGCCTGAAAAAAACTGGACTAGATCAGAGATAAGTGAAATCACCTCACTGGGTGACTTGGGCAAGCAGGAGGAGGAGGCTGGTGTCAGCCCATCCTGTGGGTCTGGGAGAGGCATCTTTTCTCAAGTCTCTGGAACTCATCAAACCCCATTTCTGGTGGACTCGTCTTTCATAGACGGCTGATTTTTAACTCAATTATAATAAGAGCGAGACATGAACTCTCTCCTCAGTGGAATCCACCCAGGAGACAGAAACTGTGACTGAGGAGACAATTATTTGGAGATTACTAAGGCAAAGCCCTGAAATATGTTTTGGTCCTGCCAATTGCTACAGGATCATTCACTTCCCCAGGAGAGAACTCCCACGAGAACAAAGCACACAGGCTGCTCAGTCAGACCACATCTGGGGGTTCAGCAAGGGCAGAGCACCAACCAAACACCAAGAGTGCACTGTCCACATCCCACACCGTGCAGGGTGGCCTCTCAAATGCCATCAAGCTGACAGGTCTCTGCGGTCCAAAGATGTGCAGAGACACTTGCTGAAGTCCCAAAGCAGCCTGGCCACATCAGCATAGCATCCTGGCTGGCCTAATTAAAGAACTGGAGCTAATTAGGCCAGGCACAGCACCATATTGATTAGATGGTAAAGACAAAGTCCTGATATCTAGATGTGCTAGCAGGAAAACAGAGCATTGCACTTGCATGTTACCCGGGTAAATCAGAACTTCTATTCCCTGTCGCTGTCAGCGTGGCCCTGCCCCCAAGCACTGCCTTCAGTGCTGCATTGCAGTTTTTTTTAAATTTAATATTATCCAGAACTGAACAGCCATCCCCCCGTTTTGTGGGCACAGTTCCTGAAATAAGATTAACTTTTTCTCCAGGGGTCACTTTCCAGCCAGCAAACCAAAAGCTGTGCAGGAGAATGAAAACAAGGCAAAGAGAGAACAAAAATCAGGCTGTGTTGCAGACTTTCAGTTTATGATATAAAAATATTTCAGGGGTTTTGGGGGTAAATATTTAAACCCACAGGTTTAAAAATCAGGATTTTTGTATTCAAGCCCTCCATATTCATCTAACTGCAAGGAACTGATGACTTCCCAGCCAGAGGCTGTTCCTGAGCATACAGATTGCATGAATCCACCTCCCAATGGATCCTACCCCACAGCCTCCGCTGTCCAGAGCCATCCTGCAGCACAGTGCCCTGACAGAGCCCTGCTCTGCAGGTTTGGCTCTGAAGGTGACAGCCCACCTACAGTAACCACAGGGGATCCATGCTGCTGGTAGTTCTTTGTGTGGACTCCATTTGCCACTTCCACTCTCATCACCTAGGACATTTCAAAAGGATAGACATTTTTTTTTCCTATATTATTCTAGAGGGGCTGTGAGAATGTTAATATTTATGGGTCTGACTAGCTGGGAAATCAGACTTCTTCATATCATGGTGTAACCATTTTGAAGATCCTGTTTCAAGGAAAAGTGAATCCCAAGGTTCAAGCAGGGCTGAGAAAAAAGGGAATATTTTATCATCTGTGATCTCTCTGATCAAAGCAATACCAAAAGCATTTCTTTGTCTGCAGAGAAAAAACTGAGGAATGTGGAATAGGCAAAAAAACTAATACTACACGTGCCTGTGCTTTTGAATACCCTTCCCACCAAAAAAGGGCAGCACAATCTTTCAGTCTGCAAGTATGTGCAGGCATCTACATTTATTATGCTGTGAATGTCTCTATTTCATTCCATTTTAGTCTGTAAAGAAATGCAAATGGACTGATTAAGCCCAATTATTGTATTCTCCTCTCCCTCCGTGGAAAAGATGTCAGAGCTGTTTTACTGGAAAACAGACGAGAGGGGGCACTCATAGATTTCCTACATCAGGGCTTTGCTTCATGCTGTGTTGATAGGAAAGGTATCTGAGAGAGGCCTTGTTGGAAAAGGTTCCAGGAAAAATACCAAATTAACATAACACCATATAGAAGCAGAAAAATTTGTCAGAAAGGGAAAGAAGAAAAATGGGGGTGGGTGGGTAACGTAGGAGGACACCCTGGTGCACTGCACCAGGAGCCCTGACCCTGTAAATCTGATTGAGTGGGAGGATGGAGTGCTGCACAAACAGGGCTGGAAGCAAAGATCCTATGGCTGTGAGAAAAAGGCTGGGTCCAAAGTGTTGTCCAAGCAGTGAGCTAAAGCTGGCCTCAGGCCCCTTGCAAGAATTTACATTTTCACAGTAATGAAACAGTGCAGGATAGGGACTGGGAGAAGCTGTAAGAGATAGAGCTTATAGGGCAGTCCTCATTTTACTAATTAAACATTTTGGATTGCCTACACAAGGTCACTTGGGAAAGTTAAATAAATCAATCAGCTAAAGGTGTGAAGTCAATTTATGTAAGTTATAGCATATTCAAGCTGCATGTGAATGGTTTCATTCAGGGTAAATGGCCTTAGATTACTACAGCTTAATTTTCTAGATTAGTAGAAACAAAATATGTTTTGATAGCAAAGTAAAACAAGATGGAGGGAGAATAAACATCCAGTTAGTAACTTAGTCCTGCATCTATGGTCCCTCTTTGTTTTTAGCAGCAGAAAATCCAAAGCTCCCTAGATAGACAAATAAAGTTTACCATGCATTATAATTATCGTCTAACAACCTTGGCTGCCAAAGGCTGTAAGGAGCAGAAAGTGTGTTACAACAGCAAGCACAAACCCCACAGTGTTTGCTGTCCTCCCACCAGTCCCTTTTGCTGCCCCTGTCACTCCATCAGCACCTGACTGGAGCTGAACCATATCCCTGCTACAAACAGTGGAATCAAGTAACTATGAATTAACTTCTAACAAACACAGTTTAACTAAATTACCAGAGAGTGGTATTATCAGAAACATAACTAATTCTTTTATTCAAAACTACATTCATTTGCTCAGTTAAGTGAAATGTCAGTCAATCAAAAGCTCTGCCTTGCTTAGTGAACTTCTCTTCTCTGCCCTACACTCACCATTAGGCTTTCTTCAACCTCTTCATTTTGAACCAGTAAAATGAGCCATGCTTGTGTCTCTTTTACATCTTGTAGGCTTCTCCCATTGGTCTCATCATTGCACCAGGCTCTTCAAGATTTTTACTCTGCTGTAAAAATGAAGAGCTTCTGATGCTACAACCAAATAAGTGAAATAAAAATAAGGTTATTGGCTGGAGTAGGTATGTGCTTGTGGACAGCAGTTTTTGAAGTGTACCTGTGTACCTGCTTCACAAGGAAACCTGAATTGTAGGTGACTTCCAAAACTCATCCGTTCCCCGCTACAACTTTGTAGACTGCCGTTTAAAACCAAGACTGGGATTGTCTAAGCAAGTGGGTTTCAGTGGTCACTTTAGACGCCTGCATCAAATCACTACCTGAGGGTGAAATTGGATTAGATAAGGAAATATTGTACAGCATAGACGTGATAGCATTACAGCTCTGAATTTTTTTTAACTACTGGCCACATGTGAATTAATTTTTCATTGAACTCCTTTAATGTTGAAAATAAAGTCCTACTGCAGATTTTTCCCTAGAACCTCCTAGCTACAAATGTGTTAACATCCTCAAGGGTCACATTTTCCCTTTTGAAAGGGGAAAAATATCAGACTTGATTTAGCAAATTTCTGACCTATTTTAACAGGATGGGTTTGGAAATGTATTGTTAAATTGAGTATTACAGATTTCTGTGACTAATAGGGGAAACTCCACAGCCGTGGGAAAGTGGGAGAGCAATCCAATGAGAAAATAAAAGCATTGTAGTAACAATGAGACATTTAGGGCATTCATTTTAAAGAAGAGGTAGATTCCTGTTTGGGAAGAAAAGTCAGGCTGAAATTATATTACTGAGAGTTAGAAACCCCAAATGTGGCCCAAAAGGACACAGAACCTCAAGTCCCATGATCCTATTCCTATTCTAGAGACAATGTGTATTCTCCATATAGCACATTTGCTGTGTGAGACTGATTAGATACCCTGCATAAAACTAAGATATTACTGAACACATGAATCACTTAGGGAAACCACAAACAGTATTTAAAACAAGAGTCTTGTGATTGATGTGCATAACCTTTGCAGTAATCTAAGAAGAAAACTGTTCTATCCTTAATTCACCCTTTTCCCCCAATAAACTGATAGAATTGTTATGCAATATACAGCATTCTTACAGCAGAAGACAACTGGGTTGAGGCGTACAGGCTCTATCACGTCACCTAATTAATAATTAGGCTATTTCTCCAGCCATTTTATCTAACAGTTGGGTACTAATTTAATTGTTATTGCTGTAAACTCCCATTGCCTTGAAACCACAGTAAATAATAGCAGAGATATTGTTTATCAAAAAAACAACGATTGAAATGCATGTGTGAATGAATTTTTTCAGGCATTCTAACAGTGAACTTGCTCCTGGATTCAGGGAAAATTCACTCCAATCCAGGAGCCTACTAACTTAAAACCCATCTTCTTAAGGTCTGGGCAGAATGCTTCAGAAGACTTTATGGGAGAATGAGGTCATGACCAAACCAGAAGTCTTAAGACTTCATTGTGAAATGACTTTCCTTATCCCTATAATTACCTGCAGGAAATCAACAAAATAACTTTTTTTTTTTTTTTAAGGACAGTTAGTTGCCATTTGAAACAAAGACATTTTAGAAATGCTTGTAACCTACAGACAGGCATCTTTTAGGATTTATATCCCTGCTTCCAGGCAACTAGATTTCCAGGATCTTGTCTTCAGCACTTGCTAAGATTTTTCTTTGACATTTTCACACAGCCACAGCCCTGCTGGTCTTCAAGGCACCCTCCTCTGCTCTTCCAACCCCATAACACTGCAGTTATGTTCGTGTCGTCCCAAACCCTCTGGTTTGCCCAGAGTCTAGCAGTGCATGCTCGAAAAGCTACCAGAAGTGCAGCTGCAGCACAGCATTCCCCAGCCTTCCCTGGGAGCCGCAGACGCAGTGCAGCCGCGCTCTCGTGCCCTCATGGCTCTGCCTCTGGCAACCTCTCTCACTGTGCTGTCTCCATCTCCTTTTGCTTCAAGAATAACAGAAGGAGGTTTTCACAACGTTGTGGACCTGTCCAAGTTCAAGTCCTGGGAGGTGGTAGCCCTGAGACCACAATTCCTCAGGCTTGGTTTCAACTGCAGCAACAAAGAGAACCGCAGCAATTTTCAAGAACAGGGACATCAAAACCGTTCAGCAGGGAAGTAACACAAAAAGGTGTTTAAATCCTTTACAGGATAGCTAAATGACTATTTGGTGAAGGAGAAACCCTTTCCCCCAAGAATTTCTTCATGCTAAATCCATGAAAACTCAGTCAACCAGCTGGAGGAGATCCACAGAAGGTCCTGCAAGGTGCTGTGACTGATCTGCTTCTTAGCTTTACTCAGCCTCCAGCATTAGGTATGTAACAGTCCTCTCAGAGCTTAAATTTATTCCCCCACAGTTTTGTCATATCCTACAAATTAGATGCATTTTAAGAAATTAAAAGATGGGGAAGAAGAAAGAAACAATTAAGCCCCTGAGAATAAGACAAATGTCTCCACTAGCAATACATTTATGAATATATTTGCACAAAAACAACAAAAGGAAATTCATAATACTGCTCACAGTGTTTTAAATGCTATTGTGAAAGCAGGCCAAAATGTTCAATCTCCTCAAGCAGCAGTTGAAACAGGCTTTAAATTAATCAGGATTCTTAGAAATTCTAATAAGAAGGGACTGATGAAAAACAGCTGCACCCAATCCTTATAAAAACCTTCAAAAAGAAGGGAATTAAGTGATAATGCTGGTGGAAGGGCATATCATCACAGGATGGTCTCCTGCTGCTACAAAATGTCAGAGCAAGACCAAGTATTTTTCCAAGGAGACACAATTATGATGAGCCTCAGCCCTGTTTTCGGGGACTTGATTTCCACTGTGGTGTGGTGATAGAGCTCTCACTTGGGTTGTCTTTAAATTGCTGAACACTGAGAGTAAGAGCATCCAGTTCTAATGCTTATTAAAGGTGGTATTCAAAACATCTCTGCCCCCACTCTAGTGATTTGCGTGAGAAGGATGTGTTTCCAAAGTATGGCTTTATTAAGGAGGGGAACAGAAATGAAAAATAGAAGATATGCTTACCATTAAGTGTTGAAGCTCTTCTGTACTGTAGACTCAATAAAGTTAAATTACAGCCCAGTGTTGGTGAAGGAGAAAGTATCCCACAGAGAGGCAGGATGTTAAGTCTGGTCTCAGGAAACCAGTTGTCTGCACAAAGAATCCCTTGTGGAATACCAAGAGATGATGCTAACAGGTTCTAGTAGTATTTCAGGAAAAAAAAAAAAAAGTAATAGTTTGGCAAGATTAATGGCGCAACAAGGTGATATTATACAAAACCAGTAGTTTATGGAAAGGCAGAATGCTTAATTTTTTGTATCATTCTCCAAAAAATGTCAATTGTTTTTTGGGGTGTTTTGGATTTTTTTTTACAGAGAAGTGGTCAGATCTCAGTAACTCCCCTTGCTCTGGATGATGTCACTTCTGAGTGTCCCCCAGGACAGACAGACATGCAGCCCACAGTGCAGCTGCAGTATGCACACACATGGTTCCTGGTCTCCATGAGTTTATAGCAACTTTCCCCAAAACTCTGAAGGATTTATGCAACACTGACTGCCTGCAGCTGCCAAATCTCCCTTACTGAACTGACACTTATAATGTCCCCTCTAGAGATTCAATCACCTGGAAACTGAGGTCTGTGTTTTGCTCAAAAGGACTTTCGAAGACTGTATGAAAATGTCTGCGCATGGGACTTTTCATCTCAATTTTTTTCCCTGGAACAAATTGCTTAACTTTTGTTGTCTTTGGTTTCTGTGGTTATGAGATTGCCTTAACGCTCATAGTTACCCTGGAGATTCTGCGGATGAAGATTTCAGGGCTCCCATGTGGAAATACACTATTGCATCAGAGCTGCTGCTTCTCCTCTAAGCCAAGTCATTCCCCACAGGAGATTTCTCTGGGTAGGAGACATTGCATAAAGACACACATCTAACATTCCCACAGAAGCTCCATTATTTCTCTCTGATCTAATTATATGGCAAAGGTAAATCTCACTATCAGTTATCTGCACAACAAAAGGAGGTTAAAGCAGTAAGATTTTTGCTTGCCTTGACAGTGTGGAGAGGCAAATAGAGGTACAAGCACTACAGAGAGGCCATCAAACTCACCTCATGGGGAGGCTGCTATAAGTACATCAGTGTAAGGCCTCAGCTTTCTCCATTCACTGCCTTCTGCAATCCCCACATCTGTAATTTCCCAAGACAGCTAAATGCCACACCCTGAAAAAAAAGTCTTGATAATGCAAATGTAGTTAGCAATGACAAGTTATTCTGAGGACACTGTAAGAGTCATAAACATGTTTGTTTTAATTGAGGTAGGGTAGGGTTTGTAGTGCGATGGAGCAATGAAAACAGACCCAATAAACAACTCTTCTCACCTCCTGCTCTGACAGCCCCTTTCTCAAAGCACCAATATTACCCACTTAGAAAAGGGATTTATGCCAAGTTTAAAGCACTTCTTCTTCTTTCAGCACACCAGATGGTACTAAGAATTCAAAATATTTCCTACAACAGCTGTGTCTTCGACAACAAAATTAATACAAGCCGAAATACCACTGTTGTGTGTAGGCCATAATGACCACACTCCTCAGTTTTATGTCTAATGTAACAAGGAGTTTGATAGTTAAAAAATATATCTGATCAACTCAGTATTGCATCAATCATGTGACTCTGTCTGGGTTTTCAAAACCCATTGCAAAATTTAGTGCCTCTGTAGTTTAACAGCTGGTCTGATAAGAATGTAAAATACACCTCTCCCTAGAGCTATAATAAATGTGTTAACACTTTCTTACAACCAGCACTTTCCTACAACTCATCGTTTTCTTGCCCCAAGATCCCTCTTTATATATTTGATGACATAAATCTTTTAAGCTGGTTTTGACCAGAAGCTAACTTCCCTTACTGTCTGGTATTGGGGCTTTTGAGGAATACAGTGAGATGTGGTTTTCTTTCCTTTGGTGTTTAAAGAGGAGGAGGGAGGAGGGGGAATACTTTCAGTTCAGACAAAGCAAAAAATGAAAATGATGGTGCTTGCAATTTCCATCTCCTTAACACAAATGTGTACAGTAAGGTTTTTTAATGATCTATATGTTAGATCATTAACTAGATCGTTAGATATACGACATGCAGCTCTCAAAATTTTAGTATTTTAAGCAGTGTGGTGGCTTTGGCATGTCCTGAACAATGAGCAATAAGAGAAGGAAACATGAAAATAAAACTAAAGCCAAATAGTTTGCCCATCAAAAGAGCATATTATCCAAACACTGTAATGAACACAATTCTGCTATCTGCATATGTTTCTACATGTATGTGAACATTCTTGATGCTAGCATGTGAACATCTGCTAGAAAATTCAATTACTTAGGAGTGCTGCGAAGCAAGAAATAACTGTTAGCTTTGTTGTAGAGAGGGAGGATGGTGTGGTGGTTATTGATGCTGGACAAAGCCTAGTCTTGTTTTGTGAGGCACTGAGCCACCTCAACAGAGAATTTTACATCCCAAAGTTGTCTAAGGCCTGAGACACATGGAGGATCTACCATGGGAACAGACAATAAAAGCCCAGGAACTGAGCTCCAGTCATCCTTTCCCCAGTCAGACCTTGTCTGTGGTAGGTGACCACTGCCTTCCCCTGTACTGTGTGGCTGTCTTTACTCCCTGACAGTTGCCAATTTCTGTTTTCCGGGTGGCACCTTCCCTGCACAAATTACTCCTCTCAATTTCCCGTAGTGCAATTCCCACCCTCATCTGTGGGATTCCCTTGTCTCTGGGACTCTAGTACTCATTCAGCACAAGCATGTGCTTGCACAGGCCATCTGGCATTGAAATGATGTGGTTGAACTGGTACAGTCACGCTGGACATGGAGGTGGTGAACATGTGGTTGTTATTTGCAGATATAGTGCTACAGCCATTTTTAACCATCTTCCTTTTTGCACAACTGCAATGCTGTCATATCAGTTCAGTTTACTTGAAAATTAACATTTGAAATATTACTCAATGCAAGTGCTGCCATTTAAAAATTTTAAGTAATTAAGTCTTACATTAAGTGTGGCTGGTTCTAAATGACATTTTTTGTGTGCCTCTTCAAAACAAATGTACTGTCCAAATTGATGAGGCAAATGTGTGTGACCTTATCAGACATGAGCAGATGGTTTTATTCTAGATAAATCTCTAAATTATTTTATCTAGAAAGCTAAATTATTTATCTAGACATGTAAATTTATCTAGAGGTCTCTGAATACCACAAGGGTGATGGCTTTCTGCCTCTCCTCAAATAGAATGCATCCCCACAGTCAGTTCAATTTCAAGATGAAAAATGTGTGTGACTTCTATGCTCTGGTGATCAACTGAGTAGGATCAGAACAGACTTCTGTGATCTATACTGCAGACTGAGCTGATCTTGAAGGCTTAGAGTCATCCTTGTTTTCCCACCCCTGCAGAGCCACACAGCTTATTCACTGTCAGTCACGCAAGAGCTGGCCCACTGTGAAGGTATGGACCTCTTTTAATTCAGGTAAATTAATTTTAAAGCTACGTTTAGGAAAGAATTCTCTAAAAGACCCATTGCATGTCCTTTAATTTTTGGGGAAGAAAACAAACAGATGATTTCTATGCAGGATTTTTTGAGCTCTGCTGTGTTATTTTGCACTTGGCCGAAATTTACTTACAGTTATTTATTTCCATTTCCATTTGCAAAAGCCCAACTCTCTCACACAAATCCCTGTTAATGACACACATCTGTAGAGCACTGAGGGAAGCTAAAGGGATGCCCACACGCTAGGTTAAGCCCCAGCTCAGCTGCTGGTTTGAAGCCAAACAAGGTACTCAACCTCTGAACTCCAGCTCTGCCACTTGTTTTCATGGTGCCTGCTAAGCAAGCAGGAGCCAAGCATCAGCAAAATGCCAGCCTGCACAGGAGGACTTCCCATGTGCAGTGTGGACAGCAAGGCATGCTAAGGCTCAGGCAATGGTAGTCATGGGACAGAAATTTCTTCTGAACACTCTTTTCAGTTGTATCTATTTCAGCCCAGTGCAAAACCAAAAGGTTAGATATGGAAAGTGCCAGTTCTTTATGCTAATACATTTGGTTTTGCACAAGAAGATAAATGAAAGAGGTTGAAAGAACTACTTTAAAATAATTTTTTGCCATCCTTCTTGGGAAGACTTCATTCCCAACTGAGTACTCACTTGGACAAAACCAGAGTAATTCAAGTGATGCACCAGCCAAGGCTCTGAACTCACTATTTGAACAGTCTCAGAAGCCAATGCTTTCATTAAAATTACTTCCTTCTTCAGCATCAGCTCTGCTACCCAAAATTAAATGCTGCGCATTTGAGCGATTCCTAGAAGACCATCTGCACATCCCAAAGTCTGTCCCTGTAAGTCCCTTTCCCAGCCACAATATGTGCATAATCACCACGGCTAAACAATTATTCCAGAAGCGTGTGTGACTCCCAGACTGTCAGATTTCTGTGGTTTGAGATGTTGACATACAGCTCCAAGCCGAACACTTTCAGCTCTAGGATAAAGCACATAAAGGAGAAGAGGGTGAGTTTAGTACACCTGTTCTCCATCCATCCGCCAAGAACGCCATCTTTAGACTTGAGAGACATTCACTGTAGACTCCCAGAGGTAAAAGGCAATGAATGAAGTCACTCCAAAATATTTTATTTTACTGCTAAGATACCATAATGTTGAAGGAAAGCTGACACCAGGAAAGGTTACACAGGCATCCCAGGAAAGAACTCAGGAAGCAGGGAACACCGCCCATACACTTTTCATGCACTTCTAGCTAAGCTCCACACATTTAATATCTTGCCCTTCATCAAAAAGATTTATGATGCTTGATAGTAGAATGGTATTGCAAAGAGGCTGTGCTGCAGGAACGCTATCCCTGTGGTGTCATGCAATGACATTGCAGGAATAAATGATCCTGCTCCCTCTCTGCAGTAAGTGCTCACAATCTCTCAGCAATCTGTTTATGGAAGGAAATCGGAGATGCAGATCAGTGCAAACCACATCTGATGAGCAGTATGAGACTGCAAACCCCATCTCCTTCTTCTGTGAGCTGATGGAGGCCCCAGCTTCACCCAGTCATTTACTATTCTGATTTGTCTCTGTCATTCTGCTGTCCTTGTTCTCTTTAAGGTCCAACCCAGGACCTGACTTTACAATCCTCTGATGCTTTTACATTCCTCTAACTATAAGGCTCATTTTGTCAAAACCAGAGAGTAACTGTATACTTTAGATGCCTTCATACAATTCAAGAGGCACAGAGGTGTAAACTGCACCATGTAGCTCTGTATTTCTCTGGCTTACTGCTTGCTGTGTCTTGCTAGTTTTCATCCTAGTCCTGAATGTATTCTTGCTTTTACTGCTTGTTCTGTCACACTTTGTGCCAATTATCTGCAACTTGCTGTCCCCAAAGCCAGGATTCACCTTCAGCAGTGGCAGAACACAAAATTTATTATCCTGTATAACTGGAACAATGCCAAAAAACCTCTTTTTGGAGAACAACATGCAAGCTGGAGCAGATATGAGGTATGTGCATGGCCAGTTAAGAATTACTCAGGGGTGAAATGTCTTTTCAAAAGTACTGAAATCAAGTGGTTGCAATGCTGTGTTCATTTGTACAGGATGAAAGACAAGAATATTTTCCTGGCAACTGGCTGAAAAAACGTAGCAGCATCACTGACCACATAGCAGTATCCTCTTCAGAAGGGGAATCTGCCTGGGAATGGTGTTTTTGAGACAGAGCACATCTGTCAGAGCAGCAGTTTGCCTTGGACAGTGCCATGCTTTTCCCTGTAGCAGGTTAAGTCATTGTAACAGAGGTTCATGCTCTCCAGTGTCTTTGTTCCATATAGTTCTATTTATTTCTTATGCTAGTGCACTACAGTCCACTCTTGTTTCAATCATTATTATCTTGAGATCTCCTTTTCCATGGCAATGTCTGAAAAAATCCATGAGCCTAGTGCCCCAGTAGTCACAGTACTATCTTTCAAGTCACCTTTAATTCCCTACTGTGACCTTGATGTGTCCTTAGCCTTGCTAAGGTGACTGCACAAGTGATGGATTTTTGCAGGTCAGTCTGTGTGAGAATTTGGAATGAGCGGTCTATTCTTATCTCTGCCACTTCACTTAGTGGGTCACCTTGGAGGAGTTTGTTCCCTGTTCTATGCTTCACTCTCCTCATATGTAGGAAGAGATATTTAATATTTCTTGATGAAAAGCAATTAGCTAAGCTGTAACACAATTTCCCCTCCTAATCATCTGTCAGCCTGCTGTCTGCTGAGAGAATGTACAAGCTATGTGCTCTCATGCTCGCAGGTGCACTGAGGCACTATTTATTTTTGTTTTTCTTAGCCTCCCTCTTATAATTCTTGGGCACAGTCTTTGTGCTCTTACTCTTCATAAAAATGGACCATAATAATCTGTTCATCCTAAGTCCCATCATAGCACTCTTGACAGGTAAACAGTAATTACCAAAAAAATAGCATTAGAGTTTTAATTTATAGTTTAACTTCTGATTTGATGTGTAAAGCAATATGATATTTGAAGGAATTTGAAAAAAGTGATGGCACCCAGGCTTTCTGAAGACTGCACAGGAGAAACAGATCTCAACACCTGGAGTTCTGCACCTTTCTGGAGCATCCTTTAGAGTAGCCTCCAAGCATCTGCTGGGACAATACACGATATCTCCACACTCTGGTGGTGAGTCCATGTGCAGAGTAACCACACAGAGCCTATTTGCAAAGTTCAGTCTGTCTGGGAGACCCCAATGCCACGTTTTATGTGCTGTGTAGTCAATCTGCCGTGTATGATGGTGGTCATGTGTCTGGGACTTACAGACACCTGGCAACTCCATCAGCATTATTTATCTTTGTCCTTCTCTTTACATGGCCAGATATTTTTAATAGGCCCAAAACCTCACTTTTTCTCCTGACAAAGTTTCTGGATAGAGACTGAAAGTGGTCATTTCTGGGAAAATCCAGAGATGCTGCGTTTGAAAACCAATGAAGGCCAGTAACCCTCATCTCCCTTTACCCAGCCCTTCTCCCCAACCTCTACGTGACTATTTCCCTGAAGCACACAGAAAATCTCCTCCTGCCCTCCCCCTGGAGTCTTCTCCCCTCTAACTTGTTCTCTGCTAATGGTGGAGGGAAGAAAAGCCCTGTCCATAAAGGCACCCACCTTTGTTCCTCCTTTTTGCCCAGAGCCACCTCATTCTTCAAGCTGCTGCTCTATCACCTCTGCCCCTTTGTTCTCATGCTTAGGGATTTTCCACTCCTCACCTTCCTGCTGATAAAGTTAATCAAACTAATTTTCCCACTCAGTCACCTCCCTTATCACAGTCACTGCTTGGCCAGAGCCCAATGGATATGCTTTATGAGTGCTGCTGTTTGTTCTGCAGCTTTTTATGGCCAGAGTGAGTGATGTGTCCCGGGGTCTGTGTCAGCAGCTCTCTGATTCACAATACCTTGAGACAAATAACAGATACATTTTGAACCATTTTGTGAATTAACTCAAATTCATAAATTCAAATAATTCCAACATCAGGAAAAGATCCAGGATCTTTTTGTTTTGCTTTGAAACTCTCCACCTTTAACTAGTGCTTAGTCCAAGAGATGACCACAACTTGGTTCAGCTTCTGTGTCAGTGATTGTAAAAGGAAGAAAGCTAATTTTGTTCTGCCTTGTGTTGCAGTGTAGATGTTCTGAAGATACAGAATGGGAATACATGTGAGAATCAGCCGGAAATATCTCTTCCCCTTGGCACCTCTGGCAGATTTCTAGTCTGATCTGCCTCCCAAGGCCCCCTCAGCAGTTAATGCAAAAGCCCATGGCCCAGTGACTGAGGAAGACAAGGAAATCGGTGCTTAACCCCAGATGAGATGAAATTAAGGTGAGGGTCCCACCCAGTGAGTCAGAAATGTTTGCGGTCCTTCTTCGCCGGCTGTTACTGCTCCAGCATCACCTGTATCAGTAACACCAAGCATGCAAGAGGGCCAACAGCAGCATTTTGAGCAATCTGTCAGCTGAACAGGTAGTGTCACAAATGAGCAGGTAGATCCTTATGCTCAGGGTTTCTACTCATCCCTATCATTTGATTTCATGCCACTGAGTTTGCCTAAGCCATCTCAGTGATGGTCTGCTCCCCACAACTTGGTGGTCAGTGTTAGAGACCTCTAAGGAGGTCCTGTCATCTCAGTGGCAAAAAAATACCTGAGTACATAAGGCTTACACTTCCAAGAGGATTCCTCTTTGCACATCGCTCCTGGTACAGGGTGACATCTCAGCATTTCACTGGTTGTCCTGCCAAGGTGAAAAAATAAAACAAGTTTTATTCTGCTGTGCTAGAAATCGTTCTTAAAAGCCTTCTAGATTTGGAAAGCACGTGCAAAGAATCAAGGAGCATATCCTGCTCTGACCTCACATACCCCATCCCCATGCCTGCCCCGGCCGCTCATCTGTGCATCTCTTGCACCAGCTCTGGACCTTCCTGAAGCCTTTCATGAGCTGATTTAACTCAGTAAAACAGCAGAAAACTAATCCCAGAAGGAAGAAAGGGAGTAAGCAGTTGTCTGAAGTCGCAGTTAGGTCATTTGGCTTGGCAGGATGTCCGGCGGATGCCAGAGGTGCAGAAGGGAGCAGGGAGGAATTGTGGTGGACACAGGATGCAGGGTGGCAAAGCCTGCCTTCCTCTGCACAGCAAGCTGGGTGCCAGCCCAGAGGCACCTGCAACAGTGCTCCTGAGCAGACTCATCCCTCTAATGTCATCCCCCTGTACACAGGGCAAAGCCCAGTGAACCCATGCTTTCCCTGGGAATTCAACAGAGTGTAAATGCCACACTGGGAATTTCCTGTAGCCTAAAGACTCGAAAATTGGTTTAATTAGGCCATCAATTTATGATCTTCTTGCTAGTGAAAATCTGCTTGATTCAATGTTAGCTTTTGATATGCAAAAATGCTTTTGAAATTCTACCTCAACCTGGGTGGCCCAGAAAGTATTATAATTTCCCTGACAATAGACAATTCATTCATAATACACACATGTATCCCTGCTTGACAAATGCTGATGGAGAGTGTTGAATAATCTCTGAGGCTATGGATTCATAGGAAGTTTTCTCTGACGTTGCCAGATGAGTTTTTCAGACTCCCCCCAACCCAAAAGCATGAGATCTCTTCACTGACTTTCTTGTGGACCTGCAAATATTTTATTCAACTTAGTAAGGGTGCCTGAAGACAGGGACAGTAGCAGTAACAGGGAGGAAATTGTCTCCTCACACCAGCACTAGTACTGGGAAAAACATAACATGAAACTAAAGCTTCAGTTTAAATACAGGAGTCTTAATGACTAAACTTTCCATGACATAACCACAGAAATACCTAATAAATATTTATTATGGTGGTAGAAAGATAACAACTTATCTACAATTTTATACTGATGCTAATTATGATCTCTGACAAGATGAATTAGAAGATTCTCAGTTCTGAGTTATGGAAGATAGCACCATAGAAAAAAGGGAAGGCTGCCTTCACCAAGGCACAGTGTGGTGTTGTCAGCATCCTTCTGTGTTTCAAAGGCCCAGGAATCTCCATAAATAGTATTTTACTAGTATGATAGTGAGAATGACAGTGTTTCAGAGGTATTTCCACTGATCTCATGTCATTTTAAATAATACTTAACGTCTCTTTACCATTTGTTTCAGTATTTTAATCTATGCTGATTTAATTTAACCTGATTTTCTGCAGAGCCAAAAAGCTTTCTGATTCTCACTTCTTTTGGACTGCTTTGCTCATGGGCCACATTTGTTTCTGTTTCCATCATGACCCCTTTAAAATGAAAACATTTTCTAAGTTGTAAAAATCTGGTTTAGACAGCACCGTGTTCTTAAATTAACGTTAGCCAGCTTTCCATGTCCTTACACCTACAACCCAGACTGCTGAGCCCAATTTCATATCCTCTGTGTTACTTGGGGAAAGTGTTATTAGTGAATCCCTAAAACATTTGTTATTTTGACAGGTGGTCAGTTCACCATCTTGTTCCAAGAGCAGTTTTTCTTTAAGAAGTGCATTGCTGTTCCATACTGGTCTTCTGGCCAGCTTGCAAAGTGCCTGATGTCAGCAGGGTTGGTGCAATTCTGCAGTTACCCTTGCCCTTCTGTACTGGCTTCATAACAGACCCTTCCCTCACAACAGTGCGTGGCTGTGGGTGGAGACTCACACCACGTAAGGAAGACGAGGAGAAAATCAGATATCTAAGCTGATGGCAGAAATAAAAGAAAACAAAAGAGTTTTGTTCTGTAATCATGCAAAACAGGCATTTTAGACAGCTGGAGACGTTTCTGTGCCTTGGTTTGGATGGTGGCCAGTTTACATACAAAGCTGGTGAGGAGATGAATGAATAGCTTTCTTAATCCTCCCTGTATGCCTGCTTCTGGGGAGATGAAGGCAGGTCTTCCTGCATGGTGTGAGAGAGAAACTGGTCTAAATCAAAATCTCTCTTTCTACTCAGTGATCTTCAGCTGTTAACCTCCAATGTGAAAGGTGCAACAAAGCAGAACTCAAAGAAGACCTAAGAAAGAAAAAGTAGCACTTCAAAAGCAATCCAAAGGGGGAGCTACTTCAAAAGGGAACCCCGGAGTAAGAAGCACTTCAAAGGGGAAACTTCCCTAGGGAGCTTGTGCAAATTATCTTAAAGTAGGTCCTACCATCAAACAGATATAATTAGTTTCATTCTGATTGTCATGAAATCTTGTTCATTCAAAAACAGCCTGAACCTTTCATACGGCAGAGGAGTACTTGCCAAAGGATATACCAGACTTTAGTTTAGTTAGCACTCTATCACTGTGGCTGCAAGTACCTGCTCACCAAAGTTTGCCAAAGCTCAGGAAAGTCTCTCAGAACAGGTCTGTCCAGTGTTGGGTTAAATTAACTTGGGTTACTTTAATTCTCATTTTTCACAGCTGACTTGAACACTATAAATGAAGTTTGTTGCTACAGTAAAAAGCGGAGAAAGTTTCTGGCCTCTCATGTATTTTCAAGTACTTTTTGTAGTGATATTTGAGCACTTCAAAATTACAAATGCTTTTTCTTCCTCTGCTTCATTGTCTCTCGGTATAAGACAATCCAAACTCCATGACTTGCATGCACTGCCAATTAATTTTACTGTTACCATAGGCAGTGTAATTAAAATCATGGCAACATGGTCTGACCCTCCCATTTCTCCTCTTTGTGTCTTTCTTGTAATTTTTTCCTTCTCTTCACTTTGAACTCTTTGTCTTCCATATATCCTGTTCCATGTGCTTGTTCTCACGACAGGGGAACCAAGTCTTCTCAGACCTCCTGGCTGCAGCTGCACCCTCCCTTGGCCAGTGTCCATATTACCTGCCTGACCCCAACACTAATACAAATGTTAATTTTGAAATGTCTGTTTTCTTTTAGAAGTTCAAATTCTATACTCTGTAAAGAAACTAACAGGGTGAAGTGAATTGTGTCTGCAATTTAGGTCAAGCATGAACAACAACTTCCAAAAAGAACCGAGGCATATCAGGATTGAGTTTCAAGTGCCCACAGCCTGATTTCGGGAAACCTCCTTTGGTTCTCAGCACTCTGCTTCCCCAATCCCCTCTCAAATCCTTGGTGATAAGTTGATTTTTCATTGTCTTGAGAACCAAATACCACCTTTGGATTAATTAAAAGGAGTGTCTTGTGAAACCGCATCCATGTCAATTCAATAAGTGCTAAGGTATCTTATTCCATTATACTTAAATGGATACACAAAAAAAGTATGGATGCGTGATATAATGGTGTTAGATAAAGCACCAATCGCTTGAAGACTCTCACACAGACACCTAGAAATCTTACTCACCTTTTTCTTGTCTTTCCCATCAGTGTGTCACTTATCACACATCTTATTCAAGAGTTCAAGCTTGTTTGTTTCTTCCTGAATAGCATCTGCATTGTTACCCTAAGGCAGGCAAAGGTGGTTCCTACCCAGGTCAGGCGAAGTTGTGTACATACTGGAAAAGGAGGAAGGGCTAAAATGAGGGAGGAGTGGTTTTAGATTGTTTACCAAAAGGCAACATATAATGCCCCCAGCTTGAAGTTACAGTGTCATTTTTCTCCTTCCAACAGACATACGCTTACAATGTATTTTCAGTGTCTAATTCCCATATTTCATGTTAAAGAACCTTGTTTCAGCAAATCATCCCCTACATTATTAGTGAGATTAATGTTGTCTTTTGAAGACAAAGCAAGTTTTACATGTGAGAAAAGGTCCTCCCCTACAACCCTCAAGTGCACCAGTGTTCTGGATTTGAGCAGCCCACTCTCGGAGGCATATGGAGAAACAGCTCCTGGAGTGCAGGGATCTCTCGAGTGTGTGACAGGTATGGTATGGAACATGTCAGACCTACTGCCCTCTGACCTGCCAGTGTTGGCAAGTCAGCTTCCCACAAATAAAAAGTTACTTGGCCTTATCAAAGGATGTTAAAGTGTGTTCTACACATCATGAACACCTATTTCAGATTTTTAATATTAACACTCCTGTAGTTGGGACTTGTTTTGAAATTTGTCTCTTAGCAACATCAGAGTTATTTACAGTAAATCACGTCTGAATTGAGATGAAAGAACTTCACCTGACTTCAGAAAGGAAAATACACACAACTTGTGTTTACAAGACAACCCATTACAGATGATTGCTTTGGTGATAGCAGCTTATGGAACATCCATATGCACTGTTGGCATTTGTAAGGTGATGAAACAGAATGCAGTTTCTGATATCTGAGCTGCTTTCACTGTGGTATTTGCAAAAATAATGATACCAAATTAAACTTGGAATTCATAACAGTTGATTCATGTGAAAAATAGGAACCAATCCATACTCTTTATTAAAATAAAGATCAAGCTCTAAAATTATTTTTTAAATAATTGCGGTTTTTAGTATTTATACCGCTGTAGAACAGCATGACAAAGTATTGGAGCCTGAGGCTGCTATTCTTAGCTAAAAAGAAAGTAAAATATTGTTGTTCTTGTTTTAAACTAGAAAGGAAATAAGCTTATAGAGGACAACTGCTCTATTTCTTTATCACATTCTGAAGAGAGAGAGACAATAATGCAGTAGAAGGAAACAGAGAAAAAAGGTTGGCTTAGGGAGAGATGACCCATCTTCAATAACAAATCCTGCAATATTGTGCATGCTTTGCTAGTCCTTTGCACAGGGGTTAAACCTTGCTGCTGACTGCTCAGTTTTGTAGGACTAGTTCTATGGTACTTTGGATGGTTAGAGAAAAGGGAGAGCTCATGCTACAGACATCACCTTAAGCTAATTTAGAAAATTAAACTATGTCAACATCACCAGTTCAAAAAAGCAAATTGGGTTTTGCAGCCATGAATCTTTGGTATTAGAAAACTAGGCGTTCCTATTAAAAAAACTTTTAATTGAAATAAAATTATATTTTGAGATAGCTCCTCAAGAAGTTTTCAGCCTTATTATTTAAATTATGGCAGCACCTTCCTGTTAAATGTTCTGCTTGTAGTGTAATTTACAGAGTAAGTTAGACCCACAGGATATTACAGAATACAGGAGGATTTAGCATCAAAGACAGAACACACAAATTTTTGCAAGCTGCCCAGGGAGGAGACATCTTTCCTAGAGAATTGAGGAGGAAATGCTGTGGAGGACAGAGTGGCTCCGGAGAGTCATGTCTCTGGGCACAGATTTCCACCAGAGCAGTTTTCAGATATGCAGCCTGCCCTAGGGGTTAGACCTCTTGCCAAGCCCTTCCTATAAAATGCAGACAGAAAAGATCTCCATCATCATCATCATCTCCTGTTACAAAAATTTAGATTTCCGTACTTTCCTTAGCAGAACTCAAGTTTGAATCTCCCTTTTCCTTTAGTCTTTGCCACCGCCCTTTGCCACCTCCTAACTGCTGGTCTGCAGCTATGCAGGTTGTAGTACCTCTTTCATTTGTATGGATTAATTATATATTCATTATAACTACCTTGGGTCAATGCCCATAAGAATCTGTAGCTGGGAGGACAGCTCTTATCTGAGATGTGAGAGACCCGCATATTAATGAACGTTCTACTTAGTACTAATCCCTTTATTACAAAGCAATAAATCTTTGTGTCTCCTATGTCTCCTTTGAATGCTCTAAGCCTTCAAATGTAGGGAATTAAGTTGCCCAGAGAAGTGGTGGGTGCCCCATCCCTGCAAACATTCCAGATCAGGTTGGACAGGGCCCTGAGCAACCAGATCTAGCTCAAGATGTCCCTTTTCATTGCAGAGGGTTGGACTACATGATCTTTAAAGGTCCTTTCCAACCCAAACTAGTCTAGGATTTTATTATTCTATTCTATTATGTAGCAGTGGAGGGGACCAGTCTCCCATCCTGCAAGTCCAGTCCAGTGTGTGCAGCGTTTCCCAGTACAGGGAGGATGAGTATGGTATGCCTCAAATAGGCACCAGGCTGAGGTGGCCACCCATCTCTGTGCTGTCACACCTTCAGGCAGTTTATTTGGGTGCAGCAGCAGGAAATTCAGTCTCTGTGGGCTTTGCTGGTAAATATCAAACACTTCCACACTTTGATGGCACCAGAGAAGAGGTTAGCAGCCAACAGGGCACTTGGGGAAAACCCATTTTTAGATTTCAAAGTGTCTACATAACTGGCAGTGAGGTGTTACCGTCTGGATGGCATCTCACCATCAGGCAGTCTCTCCTTCCATGAGATTTTCCCCAGCACAGTCTCCTAGAATAAAGAGACAATATCACCCTCCAAGAAATAACAGCCTTTCTTTCCAAAATATTTGAGAATGTTTTCTAATGCTCTGAAATGAAAGCAGCAAATGTTTCTTTTTTCCTGCAGAAGTCAGAGTACCATCTTTATTTTTATGTCAATCTTCAGTGTTCAGCTGTCATTGTAGTTTAATTATCTTGTCAGAAGCATCTGCAATTTGGAGACTATTTTTCATATATTTTCATACCATTTTCATCCCAGTTTGCATCCCAGTTTGCATCCCACTCGTATTCTGGCGAGTGGTGGGAAACAGAAAGAGGATGGGGCAGCAGGACACAAAGATGGTCAGGTTTGGCAATGAACTCAAATAAGGCCATGATGCAACAACTTTAACTCCAACAAATCAGAGACTATAATGAACACAGGACCTCAATAACGGATGTACACCTTTAAAAATGGTGAAGAACAACTCTGCTTATCTTTGGTGTACACAAAATGTCCAGAATCTTAGAGTAATTTTTGAGTGTGCTTGTTATATACAGTTTGTTGTACTTGCATGATGTTATACCATTGCAATGACATATGTATTGAATAAAAACAATTCAGTCTGAATGGTTTCATGTGTTCCAGCATTTATAGAGGTGTTGAGGAGGGAACATACATCTGCTGGCCAGGGCTAAGGCACGAGGACATGCTTCCTCCAGCTACTGGCTGTCTTTTCCAAGGTGAGACCACCTGAAAAAGGACTGGAAAGAGCCTTAGCTATGGAGAAGGTGGCAGGAATGCTGGCCTAGTGAAACCTGCACATGCTATATCTTTTCCAGGACCAACAGGAAAGACCTAGCAGGTATAGCATCTGTGTAATTTAGTTATGTTCTAGGGTTAAGTGGGTCTCCCATCTGGGTGAGAGAGTATCTATTATGCTGGAGCAGGCACATAAACCACAGGCTGACACATAGATTAACGATGATTACCAAGTCTAGACCCTGCTGTATGTCTAAATATACAGCTTTAGCGTAGGATGACACTGTCTCAAACATCTGCCAGAGGGCAACACATAGTAAATTTCTCACATACAGAAGAGAATAAGTGTTAGATAATGTTCAACAAACAAACAAACCAAGAAAACCTGTTCTACCTCAATCAGAGAGAAACAATTGTCTGGATTGTCCCTGTCAGCACTTGAGTAGATTTATTGCTACTTTTCAACAGCTTGTTAAAAAAACTGGCAACACACTAAGAAAATGGGGAGGAAAATCCTCCAGACCATAGTTTGCTATTGATGTCTACCAGTCAACTTTTCTTGCTTGGAAATCACGCTATGGTTGTCAATAGGGACGAGCTATGCTATATAATGCAGCTCTAACTGTGACAGGTGTGAAGGTCAGCTCCTTGCAAAAGATTTTAAATCAAAAGTGTGCAGTAAATATGTGGGAATATGTAGTTATTAATGTATCATGACTGAGAAGTCTTAAATAAATTGATTATCCAAACGTTTTTTAAAAATGGCTGCTAGATGCATTTAAAGATGAGGAATGAGGTCTTCTTTATGAAAACAGCAGACAGGTGGCAAAAATCATTCCATTCTGGCCTAAGATGTATGAACTGTTAGCAAGTCCAGAGTCTACCCAAGGTACCCAAGTGTTTTAATGGAGGCAACATTACTATATTACTCCTTGGAGCAATGGCTGGACCAGCAAAGGAACGTGTCATTGGTAAGAGCTAACATGTAATGCTTAATGACCCATGATTTTTTAGTTCATCTTATTCTATTTTCCTATACTGAATTCACCTTAGATCTATTGACTACTAATAATTTGGATATTCAGAAGTGTGGAGACCACATTTGGAGTTGCCAATTATTAAGAATATAAGTTTGGTATGTATCTATAGATCAGATTTGCATAATGCTCTTATATTTCACTTATGGCATTAACACAATGCTATCAGAAACCTGCATGGAGTAAGAGACAGCAAAAGGAAGGCGTTTGGTTTTAAAAGAGATTTGCCACAGTTTCATTAATTTATAAGAGAAAGAGCAATCCAAAAAACAAGTGAATCTGTAAACCAGAAGTTATAACTAAAGAACACACCTGTATATTACATAATTTCTTCCCTAATTATATGGGCAGAAGGAATAGAATTAGCCATTTTTCCACTTTGTGGAGTTTAATGTACAAAATAGCTATGCTGTTGTAGCTCTATAAACATAAATTCTAGCTTTTATGACACAGATGAAGAGGACCCTAAATATGGATCTGGTTTTAAAATGAAATGAAAGAAATTTTATACCCATAAAGACTGAAGTGCTTGTCTGTGTTATCTGTGATTTTAATGGAGTCTTTAGTGTTTTCTTCCTATTCCCACTTACATGAGATCGTATGGGTAAAATAAACAAATAAGTGAGATCTCAGTGTTAGAGTGACAGTGCACAGATGGTTTAAAATTCTATGCTAAATTCATAGTCTGGAATTTTTTATAAAAGTTATTTATTGCAAAATGTCCCTAGATCTACACTGAGGTGTAATGTTCTGCCGACAATTGCTTTAACAGCTCTTGAAAAAAAAAAAAAAGGAGAAAATCCCAGGGACTCACTTTCTCTCCAGTTTGTATTTTATTAATTCTGTAAAGCTATGTCACTCCTGTCCATCATTTATGTTTAAGACTAATTTCAAAGCCTGCAACAATTACTTCATACATAATGGATACCTTTTGTCTGAAAATAAAACTCCAACAACCCAGAAACTGCATTTTTCTTCACACGTGATTGTTCTCCCCATAGAATTTTAAAGTTGTATTTTTGCAAAGACATTTTGTCCACGTTCATTTTTTATCAGCTAGTAGAATCTAAACATGAATCACTGAAATGAAGTCTCTTCCGTTTTCATGGATCCCACTGTCTCACATGGCAAACCAGCAGGGCCAAGATAACCCCTTTTCACCCACAGGTCTTTTGTCAGCCTGCAGAGTTGACAAAAAGAATTAATTGGTGATTAATCCTTATATCAGAATTGGAAAGCTCTTTCAAAGCTGCTTTCTGTGGCTGCTGGTCCTGAATATACAACAGAGTTCCTCTGGGGAGAGCTCAGCAGCAAGCACATTCACCTGGGAGGTGCCCCTAATCTGTTTTGTGCCAAATGTGATGATGTCCAGGCTGTCCTTCCTCTCATGAAGCTGCTGCCCAGCTGCTCCAGTGATTATCTTGCTGCTCACCTGACAAAGTTGCAATGCTGCAATGAGGCTGTAGGGAAGGCTTGTGGCAAGAACACTGACTTATTAATTTGGGAATCTATGCACATCTTGGCTAAGAAAATCTCAGATGAAAAGAATGTGTTTATTGCATTGCAAGGGTTTCTTCATTACCTGAAAATAACTCATAAACTGGAGGCTTGTTGTCTGGCACTAAAAACAGCATCTCCACAAAGCACATTTGTAAGAGCTCACAGTCAGTTTCACTAATTAGCTATTTTGTAATTGCTTTGGACAAAGTAATTTTACCCTCTTGAAATGTGTGAGCATCTTTAGCAAATTGTCTCAAAGTGCCAAGTAATTATTCTATTTGTGATGGTGTTAAAGTAAAAAAAACCCACTTGCTGCTTTTCTCCCAAATCAACAAGCTATTTTGTCGCTGGTGGAGACACAAAAGCCACACAAGGGCCACCAGGTTTTGGAGCATGGCTTCTACACATGTGAAATGTGACAAGGCCTGAAAATAGCTCAAGTGAAACCTCAGCCTTATCAGACAAAGTGCTGAACAGACAGGGACCCTGAGACAGGCTTTGACTGGGAGAATGCGAATCTCAATAGTCGGAGCGCGGGAGAAAGCAAGCATTAAACCTATCTTGCAGATGGGCAGCAAAGGCACAGAGCAATTAAGGTTCTGATTTGGGAAAATACTTAAGAACATACATGAATCCCACTGAAGTAATTAAGTTCAGCTCCTGGGGAATGACTTTAATGAAACGAGACCTGGGAAATTGCCTGCAGCCACTCGTAAGTTTAGGAGTGAACCAAAGGCAGGTTCTGTCTCCAAAGTCTCGTTTTGGTAACTTCAGTGGTGTCCTTGCTCTGTCTCATTGGGATCCTCCCTATTGGCTTTGTTTCTGACCAGAGAGCACAAAAGAAGGAGCTGGACACGTGAATGCAGAGCAGGAAAAACTGGTGGTCAGGGATCCTTCTGCCTGAGCAAAGAATATCAGCTGGGGTTTTATTGCTCTTAGTTAATTGTTTTGCTGTTTTCCTTACTTTCTTCTATATTGTTCTTTTTAATATTGCAATATTAGCTGTTGAGAGGGAAAGAAAGACAGTGGTGGTCTGTCAAGCTCATTTACCAAACACAGTCCTGTCCTGGAGCCCTGACGCAGGTTGGATGGTGCAGCCCTGGCATTTTAAAGTGGCACCGTGGTCTTGCTGTCCATTGTGCCCTGCTGCTGCTGCTCCCCTCACTCACCTGCTGCTCTGCCTATTCCTGGAAATAAAGCTGGGGGCTGAGGCCACCCAGGCCTGCCACCTGTTTGCTTACAGGTCCTCTGCACAGGGCCACCCAGCTCAGCACCAGCACCACCTGGGGTGACAATATGGGCAGGAGGGATGGGAGTGACAAAATTTGCTGCCCAAAATGGGTCATGCACTAGGGGGGCAGTAAGGTCTGCTTGTGGGTTTATTTCTGAACAAAGGTCAGGTGGAAGGAAAAAAAAAAAGGGGGTGGAAATTGCATTTCTCTTCCAAGTGTACATGCCTTGGGTGACATATCATTACACTCAGGTATCGATTAAAACCTGGCAAGTAATGGACTTGTAGCTAAATTAGAAGGACATAGTGGAAATAATTTTTCCAATTGAGCTTAACTTTAAAAATATTCAGGACTTTTTCTTTTCTTCACAAACAAAAATAATAGCCAGTATTACTTTAGGCACGTAAATGAAAAGACATGTAGCAATTTTTTTTCCAGAACTGAAGTGAAACATTTTTTAATACTGCTTTGGTTTCCTACCGATATGCTCTGCATGTTTTTATTTTCTGCAAGATACAAGTTTCTATCAAAAGGAAATAAGTCATTTCAAAATGAAATATCAAAATATTTACTTTTAGTCTATTGAAATAAAATGTACAAACTTTTTCAGCTGAAGCTTTTCACAGACCCAGAGAGGCGTTTTCCCATCTTCCTACATGACAGAGTCAGGGCAGTGATTGTTCCTCCACCCCTTCCTGTCACCTCTCCTCTGCCATTTTGAAGAATTTAAGCTGTGACAAGTTAATGACATTTAACATCCCAAACATTTTCACTGAGCAGCCATAGGGAAGACAACTCATGCCTCTCTAAACACTGCTTCAGGCTCTTCTGCAGCTTCAGTTAGTCCAAGAGAGAGGACACAATGCGTTTTCTGGCAGCAATCACTCCAGAAAATGCTATCTCTTAAATCACTCCTTTGATGTAGCAAAAATACCAAAAAATAAATCATGATGGTAGAACCGGGATGTTATCATGGCATGTGCTGGACCAGTTGATTTGGGACTTAGAGGAAGTTGAGTTTTTTTCTTGGTGCAGCTGTTTTCTCCCATCAGTAGTCATTTGGACTTGGGATATCTCAAGATAGTCCTTCTTCCTGAAAAAAAAGAAGAGTGTTTTCTTGCTCTTGGTTTTCAGTCAGCTGCTTTGATAGCTACAGAGGAGTTACTAGCCATCCTGAAGGCTGGTTGCCACCTGACTATACAGAATGTCTATATTACTTACAAAAGCTTTTGTCTTTCTCTGGTCACCAGTGCTGCTGTTCTTGTGTTTGGTTTGTGATCTGCTGCTAGGGTGTATTCCACTGGCTGAGAGCTGGCCACATTTTGCTAATGTCTGGCATGTGCTGCTCTGCTTTTTATTCATATAATTGTTAAGCAGGAAATACCTATTAACTGGTTATCATCTTGTGTTGAACAGAGTCCTGGTGAGCAGACACCAAGGAGCTGCAGCACAGTTGTTTCTGCTCACACACATCATTCTCTGAGCTGAGTACAAAGCATGTGTTTCCTCATTTCACAGCACACAAGTGTAATAGGTATCATTGTGTGATTTCTCTTTCTTTGATTAGGCTTGCAGGAAACTCACCTCCTCCCACTAGTGAGATCCACATGTGTGTCCTTCCCGGGCTGCATTGCTAGACATTGCTATAAGTAACCCTAGATTTCTAGCACGAGCTTTCCTGGAATATGTTGGTAATAACTTCCTTCTCCAAGTGATAGAAAAACCAACGAGGAGCAGTGCTTTTCCGGACCTTGTTCTCATGCAGGAGGAGGGGCTGGTAAAGAATGTGATGTTCACGGGCAGCCTGGGCTGCAGACACCCTGAAATGGTGAAATGCAAGATCCTTAGAGCAGAGAGGAGGGTGCACAGCAAGCACACTTCCCTGGAATTTAGGAGAGCAGGTTTTTGCCTCTTCAGGGATCTGTTTGGTACAGTACCATGGGATAAAGCCCTGGAGGGAAGAGGGACTCAAGAGAAACAGTTAATATTCAAGGATCACCTCCAAGCACAGAAGTAATGCATCCCAACAAAGAGAAAGTAAATCAAAAATGCCAGGAGGCCTTCATGCATGAACAAGGAGCTCCTGGACAAACTCAGACACAAAAAGGAAGCCTACAGAGGATGGAAGCAGGGACAGATAATAAGGGAGGAATACAGAGAAATTGTCTAGGCCTCCAGGTATTAGGTTAGGAAAGTTCAAGCCCTGTTAGAATTAAATCTGGCCAGGGATGTCAGGAGTGACATGAAAAGTTTCTATAGGTATGTTGATGACGAAAAGAAAACTAAGGGAAATGTGGGCCCTCTCCAGAAGGAAACCTGATTACCTGGGATATGGAGAAGGCTGAGGTACTCAGTGACTGTTTTGCCTCAGTCTTCACTGGAAACTGCTCCAAGCACATCACCCACATCACAGAGGGCAAAGGCAGGGACTGGAAGAATGAAGAACTACACACTGTAGGAGAAGATTAGGTTTGTGACCACCTAAGGAATCTGAAGGTGCACAAGTGCATGGGACCTGATGGGATGCATTCACAGGTTCTTAGGAAACTGGCAGATGAAGTTACTAAGCTAACCATCATATTTGAGAAGTCATGGCAGTCCCATGAAGTTCCCACTGACTGGAAAAGGGGAAATATAACCCCCATTTTTAAAAAGGGAAAAAATGAAGACCTGGGGAACTACAGGCCAGTCCTTACCTGTGCCTGGCAGGATCATGAAGCAGATTCTCCTGGAAATTGTGCTAAGGCACACAAAAAATAAGGAGGCAATTCATGACAGCCAACACAACTTCTTGAAGAGCAACTGATATAATCTACCTGGACTTGTGCAAAGCATTTGACACAACATCCTTGTCTCTAAATTGGAGAGAGAGCAATCTGATGGATGGACTACCCAGTGGATAAGAAATTGGCTGGATGGTCCCATTCAGAGAGCTGTGATCAAAGACTCAATATGCAAGTGGAGACCAGTGACAACAGGTGCTGTTCAGGGGTTGGTGTTGGAACCGACACTGTGTCACATCTCTGTCAGTGACACGGACACTGGCATCGAGTGCACCTCAGCAAGTTTGCTGACAACACCAAGCTGTGTGGTGTGGCCAACGTGCTGGAGGGAAGGGATGACACCCAGAGGGACCTTCACAGGCTTGAGGGGTGGGTCTGTGCAAACCTCATGAAGTTCAACAAGGCCAAGAACAAGGTCCTGCACCTGAGTCAGGGCAATCCCAAGCACAAGTACAGGATGGGCAGAGAATGGATTGAGAGCAGGCCTGAGGAGAAGGACTTGGGGGTTTTAGTGATGAGAAGCTCAGCATGACCTGGCAATGCACACTTGCAGCGCAGAAAGCCAAATGTGTCCTGGGCTGCATGAAAGCAGCATGGCCAGCAGGGCAAGGGAAGGGATTCTGCCCCTCTACACCACTCTGGTGAGACCCACCTGGAATGCTGCATCCAACTCTGGGGTCCTCAGCACAGGAAGGATGTGGACCTGATGGAGAGAGTCCAGAGGAGGGACACAAAGGTGATCAGAGGGATGGAGCATCTCTCCTGTGAAGACAGGCTGAGAGAACTGGGGTTGTTCAGCCTGGAGAAGAGGAGGCTCTGGGGAGACCTAACTGCAGCCTCCCAGTACCTGAAGGGGGCTACAAGAGAGCTGGAGAGGGCCTTTTCACAAGGACATGTTGTGATAGGACAGGGGATAAAGGCTGTACACTGAAAGAGGATAGATTTAGATTGGATATTAGGAAGAAATTCTTCCCTAGATTAGATGAGATATTAGGAAGAAATCTTTCTCTGTGAGAGTGGTGAGACACTGGAAGGCTTTGCCTAGAGAAGTTGTGGCTGCCCATCCCTGGAAGTGTTCAAGTTTGGACATGACTTTGAGCAACCTGGTCTAGTGGAAGGTGTCCTTGCCCATGGCAAAGGAGTTGGAACTAGAGAACATTTAATGTCCCTTCCCAACATTTCTATGATTCTATGAACTTTAATAATTTATCTCTGTTTGAAGAAGCTGTTGTGAGTAAATGAGCAGTGGTGCAGCCACAGCTGTGGTGTCCACCCTCTTCTACTTCCAGTAAAAGACCTGGACCATTGTTTCCAAAGCCACCAATGGGCTCAAGTACACCAGTGACTCCAGACTAAGTCATGTTTTCCCAGGACTAGGCAGACGGCAAACTCTGAAAGCAGTCTCTACACAGGAAAAAAATTATTCTTGATTGAGGTGTTTTAGCTCTGTATCAAGCACCTACAATTATGATACTTCTTAAGGCCTGGCCATATTCAGAAGAAGCTTAAAATTTCATCCTGAAATTTGTGTCTACAGAATATAAATGTAGCATCTAAGGTGGGGGATTGATCAGTGGCTGCAGACTTCATTACAAGTTAACTTTTACCTGAGTTTCTTGGAAAGGTGATGCCCCGCAGGTGTGGCCAGGAGAGCTGATGTCTGGCAGGCTCGTCCTGACTATGGCTGGGCTGTGATGTGCACCCACGCCCACTGGCACCAGGGAAATTGAACAAGAGCAACATGGGGGTCTGCTGAAACACAACTCTCTCATGAACTGGGCTACCATGGAAAAGATTTGGAGGAGAGGCTGAAAGCTCAACAGCTCCATGCTTTCTTCCTGGGCTTGAGATTTCTGACTCTCAGCCCTTTCTTTTCCTGTACTTTGGATTTTAAAAGGCCACTGCTGAATGTTTTAGGATTCCTAAAGTGATGTTTAGTTTTAGAATTCCTAAAGATCTTGCCTGGGGTCACTGCACCCAAAGCAGGAGTGTGATGAATGAGCATTTGGGCAGACTCTTGGAGAGGCTGAGGAGCTTTCAGGAAAGGTGCTATATGGGAGAGGACTGCAGCAAGGTATGCAACCTTCAGCCCTCTTCCTGCCTGTGTCTCAGGAGCCCTGGAGGAAGCTAGCAGAAGGTGAGACCTCCTTGAATGTCTCTTTTGGAGAAACCAGCTTGCTCCTGGCCACTTTTGCAGATGCTCCTCAATAAAGCAGGAAATGGCAGCATGAGCTACATAGTACATGGTAGTAAATCTGATCATTTTGAGTGCTCCAAAGTCCTGGATGCAGCAAAGTGTAATATTATTGTAGGGGTTTGGAATCAAAACCGGGCAGAAACACTAATTTTGTGTAGTGGTTTCAGTTTATCTTTTTATCTTTTGTGAGATAGGAGATTTGGAGGAATGCAAAACAGGCTCAAACTTAAAGAAAATGAAAAGTTTATTAACAGAATTAAAAGAGAAAAGAAAATAATAAGAAAAATTAAAGCAAAATCCCTCTCTTTACTCACACCCCCCTCCTCCTTTCTTCTTCCCTAAATCAGTACAAAGGATAACATCACATAATTCTTAGTCAGTATTCACAATTTTAAGAATCTTTCTACCGAGTAAGGAGAAAAGAGGTTTCCTTTGCAATCCGTGGTCCCCCAAAACCGTATCAGCCCCAGTACAACAGCCCCCGCCCGGGAATAAAGCTGTTACCGGGAAAACACCTCTCCCATGGATATGGGATCACATGGGCCACAACATGGGGTAGTCCTTTTTTAAGGGTGAACAGCTTCTAGCTTAAGGCAGCAACTCGCTTCTCCACAGAAAATCTTAAAAGTTCCTTATATCTCTGCACATTACAGCTTCTCACACTTCTAGGCACTTTGTATGATTCTCTTTTGCACATAGGTTGCATCCAAAACTCTTCATTACCCCCCCCATGTCTTTTAAATGGATTAAAGAGGAAAAACAGTCTGGAGTATTACAGATTTTACCACGGTTTGCAGAAGGCAGTTTTAAGCTTTCGCGCTGCAAGCGTGACCACGCCCCTCTTTCGTCCCCGTCCACCATTTCTCGGTTTCACTTTCTCTTTTTTTCTTTCTGACTTTGAAAAATGCCATGATGAAGAGTAGTCTCCATCGTTCAGGCTTTATGATGAAGAAAGCCCCATTCACCTTTGTGCTGCTGGCTTCTTGATGTTAGTCTTTCAGCCCATCGGTCTGGGCTCGGATCCCCGCAGCCACGTGGAGGGGGGAGGGGGCAGTCCTCAGAAGCCTTTGCTGGATATTGCAGCTACTTGCAGCGAACACAGTTGTTTCTCAGCTGCCGAGCTCTGAGGAGATCGTCCCGCCGGCATCCCGGGGCCGTATCCCCGGCACCGGGGGAGGGAAGAGGCTGGAGGCTGCTCCAAGGAGCGAAAACCTCGGCCATCATTTCCCCCCTCCCCCTCCTGCTGGAACGCCAAACCCCAAAGAGAGAGAGAAACTTCCTGTCCCTCCAGCCCTTATATATGGAAATTTCGAAAAGCGCCACTGGTCAAATGAGCTGTCCATCAGCTCAGGCTCAACCTACCACAATTATTCAGATTGTCTCCTTGTATGCATCTGCATCAGAATCATTTAAGGCCCTTTAGGTTATACCTCGGGTCCTCTTTACAGGCAGCTGTGAAAGCAGTCATAATCACAATATGGACCATGATTCATCTGCCTTCCATATACAGAATTCCTCATGGACAACCTATCATTGGCCTGCAGGAGATTTCTCTTGCTCCCTGTTTCAGCCCCAGAAGCCTCCAGTGGCTAATACCACAGAACCTCTGGCAAAGGCTGCTCTCCAGGCTCTCCTGGAGTGAGCCTGGCAGGCATCTTAGAGGATAACAAACTGTCCACCCACCGGCAACCAACTGGATGTGATTTGGCAACCAATTGTTGTGTCCAGAGAGCTGTGAATGAACAAAGCATTTGATGAGTAAAGGCAGAGATAACAGAGGGAGGCTGGCTGTCACCAGGAGGGCTGAACTAACCGGCATGCTGGCATTTCCACGAATTCATTTGAGAGGGAACAAATCATAGGACAGTGTGCCATTTTGTTCTTGTGTTTGATTTTGATGAACAATGGAATGAGGTTAAACACTTAATATGAAATACTAACTCTGATAATGATGACAGACTTTCTAGGGGCCTATTTTGCATTACTTAAATGTCTTTTCATACAATATAATCGGTCTTCCAATGATGAGTGAAAGCTGGAAGGTTTCCAGGTTCTTGTCATGCAATAACTGTAGCTCAGCTATGTCTAACCAGGAAATACAAATTTTAAACATATATTTTAATCAGAAAGTAAGGTGTCAGATCTTAGCAACCAATGCTACATTAACTATCTCTTAAATAATTCTATAGCAAGCTGGGCCTTCTGGAATTGCCCTTTTGGGATTTACCCATCAATAAAGTGAGACCAACGTGTGATACTTAGGAAGGTAAGACTGGAGATTGAAGTTTTATTGTTATAAGGCATGTTTTAAGTTGTAAGGAGATGCCCTTCAGAAGAATTATATTTAAAACTATTCCAGGAAGCCAGCCAACATACACAAGCATTTTCTGAAAGTATGTGAGAAATTTATAAAAATATTTCCTGGATGAAACATTAACAGCACAATGTTTTAAAAGCAGATCTGCCAGAAAGGCAAGAAGTTTAGGTGGACATCTTATTGAGATACAGACAAACTGTGAGAATCCAGGACACAAAGCATCAGCTGCATGGTTGTGCTTCCATTGAGAGAGCTAAAGGATGTCATCGATAGGGAAAATAAACAGACATGTTTCCCCTTACCAGTCATTCTTCACACATTTTGTCAGTTCATGTTACCTGAAAGATACCTTTCATCTGAATTGCAAATGTAGCAGTGCATTACTGCTCCATGGCTGAGTACCTCTGGGCTTGGAAAAACTGCAGTTTCTCAATATTTGTGCCACTGACCTTGCTGTTGTATGTTTCTTCCCAGATTTCAGCTGCTTAGTCTCATTCACTCTGTCCATTCTGCTTCCCATTTTCCATCACCTAATTCCCTTCTCTGTCTTTTCACGTTTTTTACTTCAGTAATGTCCTTCATCTGTTTCCTTGCAATCACAAGGAGTCATCTCTGGCAATCCAGAGATACAAATATGTACAATGTGTGAGGCTTATCTTTATTGTTTAAACAACTTTTCCTACTCTTTTTCTTTATCCTTTTTATATCAAAACCACTTTGGCTTTGGAATTGAGACCTTATATTTTTACAGTAGCAATGATACCAAGATGGTGCTGCCATGTACTCTACCTAGAGGTACTGTCATAATAAAATAGCAAAAGAAACAAAGGAATGTGTAAAATAAATAACAATACTGAATGAGGAAAACTCAATGTCTATGGTGAGGTCTAAAGAAAGGTAAGAGAAAATTAATTCTCAGATATAAAGATTTACTCTGACGTCTAGAATTGAGATGCATACTTAGCACATCTGTAAGAGAACAGTAAATATTGCTGAAAAACAATCTTCATCATAAATAATGCAACTGATGCAACGGATGCAAGCCAGTCATTTAGAATTCACCACACTGGTGTATTTTGGAGCAGCCCTGGTTAAAACTATTCCAATGTGTGCACACTGAGTATCATACCACAAAAATTTTGCAAGCAAAGCTGGTTTGCAAGCTAGGATTTCCTGGGACAGATATGACATATTCTTCTCCCATTTTTAGGAGAGCCTAGAGTTTTTAGACACAC
Organism: Aleadryas rufinucha; assembly: GCA_013397815.1. Taxonomy (NCBI): domain Eukaryota; kingdom Metazoa; phylum Chordata; class Aves; order Passeriformes; genus Aleadryas; species Aleadryas rufinucha. The sequence continues at coordinate 308,386 of VZTH01000550.1, forward strand.
TGTTTAAGTTTAAAAGTACTTGTCAAGGCAGTCCAGCACCATGTTGCATGATTTAGTGCTCCATCTGGGACAGTGAAGAACAGTGTTGCCTGTTCAAGAATTAAGGAAGAACACTTTTTTTTCCAAGAGTCAGTTTGAAGTTTTGGAAACTATGATTTGGTGGTACAGGATGCATCATCAACTTAGATATTTACAAATTTTGATTATTTTTCATGCCTGTTTCTGAACAAAGTATTGTACCACAGAGCTGAATTTGGTCTGACTGCTGTCTACTGCTCACTCTTTTCCTAAAATACTTCTTGCATTTCTAAAATGCTCCTGCATGGCTGTGCAGTGATAGTGACTGTTCATGGAGTTTTACAGACATGATTGATTTTTCAAGTGGAAATAAATATGTAAGCCTTGGTATCCTATGCATCTGAAAGAATGCTCGCTCCAGCAAACTTAGGTAGTCACTGTTTCCTGTGATCTACCAAAGCTGTGATGCAGATGTTTAGAATCAAGTTAATGACCATAATAGCTATTCAAGACCATGAGCTATGATGATCTGAGTGATCCTCTGTGGAAAGAAAAGATGGGTTCGTACTGATTTTGGTGAAGAGTAAATATATATTCCTGCTGGAGCCAAACCAACTTTGAAATATGCTGAATCAGTATTTTCAAACAATGCTGAGCAAGGTCTAATTGCAGCTTTGTAGAAGGCCATGGCTGCTACAAGGTGGAAGCCTCTGAAAATCTTCCTGCAGACCTCCAAGAGGAACAGTGGTTTTTATTGGATCAGAGACTACATTAGACCTGGAAAACCTAGTTTTGGTTTTCCAGGGAAGTCAAATGGGAAGTCTTTCAACTATTGCATGCTGCAGAACTACAATTCACACTGTACAAAAAAATTAGTCAGTGTGACAAGTCCTGGATATTTCAGTGTGAGAGTTAAGGTATGTATGGAATAACTGTCTTCATTTCACATAAGAGCTCAGTAAAACTCACTTTAAGCTTGTGAGACGATGCAGGTGGAAGAAAAATCTCAAAAAAAGAGATATTCAGAATTTATAACTGGTGCAGATTGTTTAGACGGGTATAATTCTCATTGTAATAACAAAATTGGCACCAGACATCTTCCTGAAATCTGTTATCCAGATCTGCAGAACATGGATAAGGATGTGATTCTAGCTAGATAATATCTAGAGACCTTATTCTAGAATGAAAAAAACCTCAAAAGACCAAATTTCTTGTTGGCAGCTAGCAGGGTTCAAGAGCACACTAGATAACAATTTTACATTTCACGATGCCAGAAGAGATCCGGATTGCAGCAGATGCTTCATGTCTGGAAAATGAGATTGAACTCTGTTAATTTTAGGGATGTTGTTTGGTGTCATAAATGTTTATGGCCAGTATGAAAGGAATTTCTTAAACAAATTACAGAGAACTTACAACAAATAACAGCATAAGGAGAACCTTATTGCTTTTCAGAGTACACTGTTTTGGAAACCAGATGCCGTGATTCAAACTGGATTCATAGGAGAGGTTCTGTATTTGTGTAATTTGCAATCATTGCTGCTTCAACTTGGTAAATTATTGTGCATAGTTCATTTGAAATTGGTCTAATCTCTACATAAAACTTCACCAAAAAAATCATACAGCTAAATTCCACTGAACAAAAACATTAAAATATCCTGGGCCTTGGCTTCTAGTAAATTTCATATTAGCTGACACCTTGTGAGTAAATTTTGCATGGCTGAAAGTATCTGCATATCAATATACCCATGTCTATATATGCTCAGCCAAAATTTTTTTCTCAGAATAACCCAATAAGAGTTTTTAGAAAATAAAATTATGTCAGTTGTCTTACAATTTTTTGTGGAGGTTACTGCAGAAGGAAATCTCTCTGTCTGCTGATTCTGGTGCTGAAGGCACTGGGGTTTCAGCCCAGCTGTCCTGGTGGTCACTTCTGACATGAAACCAGGAACATCTCCAGTGTTTGCCTGAGCAATCATCTGGTCAAGTTAATAGAGCAGTTTGACTAAATTATTCCTGCATATTACACAATATGCTTTGAATTCAAATTTTGGGCAAATATATTGTAAACAGGCTGCCTCACCCTGACTGGGATATGCTTTTAAAACTATCTAATAGAATTGCAATTAGATCAAGAGAAAGAATTGCTAGATTATTTTTTTTTCCTGATGAAGATTTTATTCTGGCTACATAAATCCTGCATTTTGCTTTGTAAGCTGAAGTATTTCCATTCTCTGTAAGTATTACAGTACTATCTTTCCTAACAATTATCTCATTCTGCTTTCTCTCTTTTCTTTTTTCCCCCAAAGGGTTTTTTTTTCCCCTTTAGCAAAGTCTAATTTGGCCAGATCCACCTACATGTGCTCAGCTTTCAAATGATTCATTTCAGATGTTCCTTCTACTTCTCAGCAGCATTTGTTTCCATCCTTTTCCATATGTCAACAGGTTATTTTGAAGCAGGCTCTCTTCCCATTTTGTCAGTAGGGTTAGCAATGTTTTCTATGTGAGGACTGTGGGTATAAAAGACAATAAAAAATGACTGAAGCTTTCATCTGTCATTTGTTTATAACTCCTACACAAATAACAGATAAAAATAATCCCTGATTTTCCTGGTACCTAACTGGTCATTCATTTGCACAACTTTTCTCATTAGACAACAACTGCCTTTGATTTCTCATGTTAATTTTGAGTCTGATGTTGTGACAAGTGTCAAGCCCAAGTAAAGGCACATGTTAATTATGTGGGGTTTTGTTTCTGTTATTATACTGATTTTTCCTGAAGACACTTTCCCACTTCAGCATTGTGTACTTCCTCTGCAGTAATTAATCTTTCTTCATTTTTAGATGTTTACTGCTCAACTAATTTTTTTTTTTGACAATGGAAGAAAAGCATGCAGCTCCTATTTTCTTTAGAGGCCTTCAAAGTATTTTTCTCTTATATATATATCATCATTAATTTAAAAAAATTGTTTTCTCCAACATGCTGCTCCCTCTCAATCAGCCTTTTAATAACCTACAAGAAGCACCGAGCAACATGGGAGAAGCTAAGATTCTATGGTATAGGCTGTGCACTGACCTGCTGCAATTTTTGTGTTCTATTGTTGTAACTCTTCTGCATTAGCTATTTTACAGGGCTTCAGGAGAGCAGAGGTTTTTTGTGTAATTTCTCTCTCCTTCAATGTATCAGTTCGTTCTCAGAATGAAAACCATTTGGTATTTTTTGAAAAAACAGAGTTTGTTTTAATTGGCAAATACTGCACTTTGAAAGGGGCTACAATTTGCACTATTACAAACCTTTCATGCAAACACGTTGTTTCCAGTTCAGTCATATTTTTTTTTTAAATTTAAAGGCATACTTTAAAAAGAATCTGCTTTGCAGATAGTTCAGTTGGTAACAACCAGGCTTTGCATAATGCCTAGCACAAACTTTGTGCAGACAGCCAAACAATAGAAGGCCCGTGTCCAACTTGACAAATGTTAGATGCAGATTTCCATTGTCTCGCTCGTAGTTTAGATTGCGTCAGGGAATTTCTGCTGCGATTTCACTCACTGCAAGCGATTGTTAAAAATCACACCCTAAATCCAAAGTTATTAATAACGCATTCAACAGATGGCAGATTATTTTAGAAGAGCAAAATGCAATGGGTGATGCATTGAGTGTGATTTCTCCAAAATGAATTTTTAACTCACAGTATTTGCCTCTAAATCAAATCTAATCAAATGTAATTTAAATTGCAGTATGAAGCAAAGAAAAATAATTTTGTGCCCCATGTTTTATTGCCATCTGAATTCCTGAGCCTTAAAAAAAATTTCTATCATGTATTTAACAAGTTTATTGGAAGATGGAAAATAGCATTATTCAGCAGGAAAATGCCATACAAGTGTAAGAATAAAGATATTTACATTGAACATGTGGAAAACAAAATATTTTTGAGAGTGTTTTATAAATTAAGCTGGTTGGGATTTGTAAAGCTGGGATCTATATATACGACCAGCCATTCCTCCCTCCAAAAACAATTCTAAGGTTTTAAAGCTCTTTGCAAGGCTGATCGAATGGAGCAGGACTTTGTGATCATACAGTGCTAAAGCAGCTCCCATGAAAAATAATGCAGTAGCAGAAGTTAAGAGAGGGAAAACTTACTGAGCATCACCTCCTTTCTCTGTAGACCTAGAGGAAGCAGTGCTGTTACTTGTCTGAAATAACAAATAGTTCTCCCCATCTCACCAGCTCTGCTATGCTTCTTGTTTTCCTGGTGATATATCAGCAAGTTTCTACCTGTTCTTGCACCTGATGAGAGCTCAGTAGCTGAGGCAAGTGACTATTCCAGCACCTATTTACAGCACAGTCTGCATATGAATAACCTGCACAGATGCTTAGATTGCATTTTTCATCCCTTTATGCCTTAATGGGATGGAGGAAGCAGCAGTTGGCTGTCAGAAGCAGTGGCCTGTGGAGCTCGACTGGGTTGCTCCTTTACGACCTGAATGCAGAATTCAGTTCCTTCATGGTGCGGTCAGGGCAGTATCAAAGGAAACCCACATGTGATGGAAACTGTGCTCTGGTTCCTCCTTCGGGACATGTTACAGCCCTGCAACACTAATGAAAGGCCGACTATACTGTCAAAACATAATTAAAATGTAAACTCATCTCAGTGCAGAAGGGAAGGTACAGCACCTGCCTTTATCAGCCTCAGTCATGACTCACTGCTCTGTGGCGTAAGAAGCCCAAATGAATATGCAGTTGGAGCTCAACCCACGCAACTCCAGTCTCAACTATCAGTAACAACACCAGGAGAGACATATCTTGCAGAAGCAAAAGGAAAGTTTTTCTTCGGGAAATTTTATTTCATCTCTTGCTAAAATAGTAGCAGTAAATATGCACAGATAAAGAATTGTACATTTGTAAGTATCTACCACAAAAGCCCATAGAAAGTTTGATGTATGGTTAGCATATGCTGCACTGAATGGGAATATAGCTAAACTATGCTAAAGCTGGCATCATATTTCTTGTGTTAAACGAATTTATCATGTAACATTATACTATATGAGATTCAAACCGTAATGACTTGGATTTGTGTTTCGTATGGGGTCTGTGAAATAAATTGCATGATTTCTATTGTGCCAGAAGAGATTATTTGGAATGGAGGAAGTAGAAATAGCTTATGTGACATACAACCTGCAAACTGTGTGAGATAATTGTGCAGAGACAACTTTGGTCAAAATCATTCGTACTTTTCCTTGGTTTTTTTTTTTTTCTTCAGCATTATTAAAGTAGTTTTCAAGCATTACAGAGTATTCTGTTATACTGTCTATCTCCTTTTTCATTCATAGTTTACAAAGCCTCTCAAGCTGCAGACAGGCAGCTGAAGGAATTTGGGAGACTGTGGGTAACATGCCAAGCTGCCTTTTGTAGTTAACCTGAGTCTGTCTGCGGCATTACCTCAATGAGTTATGTGTTGCTTTCATCTTAGATGCTTACAACATGAAAATTGCTTCCTACAAAAGGGATGGCATTGTTCCTTGAATGCATTGCTGTGCTGATGGATTTAAAAATCTAACTATATGTTGGATTTATTTACCCTGACAGAGCATGATGACTGGCTAAGGAAATTAAATCACCGGCACATAAGCAAGAAACATAGATCTTGTTTTAGGGTGCTTCTATATACTTTTAGTCCATAGAGCTAATGATCTGAAATAGTTTTACAACGTCACCATTCATGACTGTATTTGGTAGGCTCCAGTTCAACAAGGTAGTGAAGTGTGTGCCTAGCTTCAGCTGTGTCATTCTTAAGCCGATCTTAAACTTTATCTTCGATACCTTGGGTTTTAGTTTCTTGAGTCAGTTGGAATAGACTCTATATTAGAACAATTAAAAAACTAAGCTCTCAAAACAGTCTTGTGTTGTTATTTTGAGAAAATGCATGTAAATATTTGCTATTGACAACAAAAAAGTAGGCAGCCATTAAGGTTGTAAAGTTGTTCCCAAAATGGACTCCTGAATATCTGTTAATTGGATTCTTTTTGAATGAAGTTCAGTTGAACAACAAAACACAGTTGCATGGTCCAGGGCATGGGTCTCAAGGAAACAATTGCCTTTTTCACCTTCCACTTATTCACACAGTGAATTCTTCTAAACATGTATGAAATTCAGGAATAAGTTCACACAGATCCCTGGAAGATTTAGAGAAGTTCAATTTCAAATTTCTGTCTGACAAATAACCTCAGATATAGGAAATAATAGAATTTTCTGAGATGAGATCCTAAAATTTTAACATTACTATAAACAAGAACTAAAAGTATCCTTCTCATCCCAAGGCCCTTATTGCTCACACAAGAATGTGAAGAACGTTATTTGAAATAAACAGTTTGCAAAACTCAGTGGGTAATGGCAGGAAGCAGGAGACACAATATCTGCCTTTGTAACATGGTGCTGTCCTTTGACAGAGCAAAATACAAAGTCATAGAGAAACTTGCTGTTGAAACACAAAAAAAAAGTCTGGAAAGAAACTGGGCATGATGATCTGTTGGATCAGCCAGTACCCCTGGATAGTGCATCCTGGGTGTTTAAACCAAAGGCAGTGGTCACTGTCCTATAACGTAGGTCCAGCTTAGATTTTCTAGCTGCTACTCTCTGCCTATTTTCCTTAAATTAGAAAGGTGTGGGGGTTTTATCCACTTCCCTCCTTATCCTTTAGGAGCCTGTTGCAGACCTGAGATTAGGGTACAAATATAGCAGAAATCAAGTTGAAAAAAAGCTCTAGACCAGCTGCATCCCTGCAAGCGTTCAGGGCCAGGTTGGATGGGGCTCTGAGCAACCTGGTCTAGTGAGCAACATCATGGAGGGGTTTTGAACTAGATGATCTTTAAGGTCCCTTCCAACCCAAAACATTCTATGATTCTATGACTCAGTTTGCTCTCCCAAACTTCTGCACAAAATCAGGGTGTTTTCTTGCTGTAAAAATTTGTAGAGGGAATTGCCAATGGTTTCTGTTCAAAGGGTTGTTGTTTGCAGTAGTTAATAAGTTATGCATAATGTAAAAGCATGCATTGCAGACTGCACCGGTGCATGCCTAAAATGTGACATTCAAGAAGATGAAATATTTCCAGAAATCTAATGCTGGATCTATACGAGGAAGTGAGCTGCCAAATCAAGCAAGATTCTGCCTAAAATTTTATTCCACTGCTTATGTGCCATATTTTCAACCTCACTTCATTCATATGGCAACTTTGAATCTGAAAATTTAGAAAGTATTAATAACTACATTAAAAAAAACTTATGATGGTAGGTTATGCTAAAAAAATATTCTATTAAATCTATAGCATTTGAGTATTCATCTATAGATGTACAAGAAGTATCTGGAGCCTGGTGAGTATATTAACAGAACATATCTTTTAAAGCTGATGGTGGTATTTTGCAAGCTTTAATTGTTTGAAACTGACCCTCCTTTGAATATGGTGGCAGTTTACAGGATACCTTTAAAATTCTGTGTAGCTAATAATTATTTGTTGACTAATGAGTAAAGGCTGTTCCAAAGCACCAGGTGACAGTGATCACATAATGAAGGAAGTGATGAAATCATGGACTGCTGTTTAACAAGACAGAAGTTTTCCCTTCAAGTCTCTTACTATTCACTCCTGACAAGTATTAACTCTGATTTTCCTCCCCACAACATATATCATAGGGCTGCATGGTATTTTTCAAATGAAAAAGAAAGTCTTAGGTGTTCACTTTTTAAAAGTGCCATTATTTTTCTTTTCTAAGCATTTCATATTATTATGTTTCCACCCAATCCCCCCTTAAAACATTTAGAAAATTAGTAATATAATGAGAACTCAGTAATTTCAAACAATAATTTCTGAAATCCACTAAATAATAAGGCTCTGTTCTTACTCTTATGAAATAAACTCATCTTGGAAATTATATTGTTTATAATCTTATTGCTTTATTTTATTTATTTTTATTTTCTTTTTATTTTCTTTTTATTTTCTTTTTATTTTATCTTTATTTATTATGGCTTTAATGTTTTTAAGAATTTGGATACCAAATAGCAATGGTTTTCTGTAACTCATGGATCCTTTGCTCTATAAGCAATTTCAAGAACTGAAGGTAGGCTGAGATTTGCTTTCTGATTTTTTTTTTTCAATATATTTTCTGGATTCTTTTTTGTATGAATTTGTAGATTACCTTTTTAGATTTAGGCTGGTGAAATATGGGATGTTTGGGGCTCCTTAAAATTATTTTGCCTAGCTGTATGGTGTACTATCTGTAATTTCCTAGCAGAATTTACTGTGCTTCTTATATGAGACTACTATTTTCTGTCTGAATTCTGTTTTAACAGCTCTACTTTTTTCCAGGAGGTATTGACACGCTCATGCACACACACGGACATCCATTCTGACCTATATGCTGGTTTTGTGATGATCCCAGAGCCAGATCCCAGGTCCGTAGGAAAATAAATTGGAATTTGAACTCTGAACATCTTCAGATTGTCGGTGTTTAACTCTCTCTCAAAGCCCAAGAACAATTTTATGTTATACTGAGTAAGAAAGCTGCAGAAAAATTTTCAGCATCAAGGGATTAATTTTAGCAAAGAACTGTTCAGAAATGAACAGAATGATAAACTCTTAGGGATGAAACTTCGATTTCTAGAGCAAAGTGCAAGTAGGTCTCCCAGAACTGGCAACTCGCACTGGCCACCAAAACCTCTTCGTATTAAAACCAAACATGGATGTGCTCTGCCCAAGGCATTTTTCATTTACTCTCGCTTTGTCCTGGAACGCTCTGTCTCATTAAGTGACTGATCCTGATCACAGGCAATTGCATGATACATTATCAAAACCCAAAAGAATCAACCTTCCTGACTTTCTTCTGTTACCAAAGCCATTTTTATGCAAGCTTATAAATATGCTCCTATGTATAATCTAAAATAAATTTAAGTCTTCTATTTCCTCACCACAGCTTATCTAGCTCTTCAGATCCTGACACATTTGAGGGGTTTCATTTAGGTAATTTAGATAATTTTAGGTATTATAAACCACCTTTAAAAAATTGCAGGCAAGTTCCAAAACTCCACTTGACTTAAGGTAACAGGACCTGACTTTGTACAAATATGAGTTTTTAGTGGTAGTAGTATAGTACAAAAGATATGGGGAAAGCATCTTACACTATGAAATATAAGAAGATTAACTATGGATGCTCTTTCAGTAAGAGAGTCTGAAAGTAAGTGCTGTTTGAAAGAGAGTATTTTGCCAGCAGACAATAAAACATCTTGAAGACTAAACGTTGAACTGAAAGTAGGATCCTGGTCCTTTTAATACAATTGCATGGATAATCCAATTCCCTGAAAAGATTATTCTCGTGGAACATGGAACAGCTAAAACCAAGGGTGAGTGAAAGTGAATCTAGGTTATTGCCAGTGGTGTCTGTAACATATTTTCATTACTGAGTCTCGGTAACAGCAAGAAACTCCCCACAGAGAAAGACTGTCTCAAATAGACAACCCAGCTGTTGAAGAAAAAGGTTGGCGAAAGGGAAGGGGCCCTCACATGAGGTCACAGAAGTAAGAGGAAGCTGAAATAGGGTGCCAGTGAAGCTCCCCCCTCTCCCAGCATTGCTTCTGCTGCTGAAGCTGGAGATGCCCAGACATGGATCAGCACAGAAACTCTTGGGGAAGGCACACACCCATAGGAAAATATCTAGAAATTTGAAATGTAATAAATCTCAGGAAAACTTTTAAAAAACAACTACACTTACAGGATTTCTAGGCAGGGAACAAATGTGTGATAGGACACCATCCATGCTTCCAAAAGGCAAAAGTCCTCAGTGCAGCAGTCACTGGTAGCATTTAACAAGCCCATCATCCCAGAAGCCATCTTTCAGCCAAGGAGCAGGTTAGAAAACACTTGTTAAGAACCCCTCTTACTACAGGTGCAGTTTGTCAGGGGAAATTGTTTATGCCTGTGCTCTATCAGTCTCACAAAAGCCCCACACTGTCTTGCCACTCTTTGATGTGCATTTGCCAATACGATAACGTCTGCCTTTAGGTTTTACTAGCTTAGATAAGCAACACACTCATATTTACCAAACGCAACCTCACAAACCCTTCTTGACAAGTGGTGACATGTTAGCAAAAGCTCCTTCTGGTGCCATGTAGGTTTATCTTATTTTTGTCTCCCTGAAGACACCAGATGCACCTCTGCATAATGTGCATTGGCAGCCACAGTGTGGTGAAACAATGACAGTGGATGGAGTCTCACCTATGTCTACCAGGAGACATTTGTTCAGTTCATTATTGTTTAGCAGACCTTTTTGGGCTTATGTCCCCAGCCAGACCCCAAACCCTTCTTCCTATGGTCCCCTGAGAAATTCCTGTTGATACCAGTTAGCTGGTCTTCATGGTGTGCACAGTGAGCTTTAAGTAGCACAAAATGCATTAAGCTGAACACACTTAGAAATCAGACGTTTTACTTCCTTCTGCCATAGCCTCAGCTCACTGCATAATTCCAGGTTAAAGCTGAGCAACAATGTACAGTCAATATGGTGGTTGAGCCTCTGCTGTTTATAAATTTTCCATGAATAAAATCAAAGTTCTCCTGACTTGAACTTCTTCCATTTTATTAAAAGACAGCATTTTAGAGTTTCTTGGCTGTCTCCCATTTTCTTGGCTAGAGTTCCCAGGCAGATTTTATGTTGTCAGATGGTGCTCTCAATTCTGAGCAAAAAGGGAAAAAGGCCACTTTTTTCTTGGGGGCTTGAAGGCTTTTCTTCTGAGTTGTCTGATACTTTTCTCACTGTCCTCTCTTTTCCTGTAAGCAAGACTTCTAACACCTTTTAAGAAATTTTCTTCTTTTCTGCCACTAGGGTATCATCTATTAATTTGCTGCTTTCTATGAAAGTTAGTTGTTCCTCTTTTGACACCAATGTCTTTTTAGTGGGTGATTTATGATCCAGTCAGCCTTGAGATTTTTTAGCAATTAAGATGCCGACTGACCATTCCAAGTTGGAGTCGCTAGGCTTCAGAAAACATCAAAGCCACACACCAATAATGGAGACCTTAATGAAGTTTGCTTACATTTGTATGCTGGAACCCACAGAGTTCAGGTGAGTCCAAGCCAAAACCATATCCCTCCACATAGCCGGGGACATGGTATGAGTAATTTTTTCCTCTACCTGAAGGTATGGGAGTGTCCAGTGCTGATTTACTGTGGGCCTGAAGAACTTTTTCAGCTACCTACCATTAATACTAACCACCAGGGTGCGCATTCACATGCCCATGCAGCAGCCCCTCCTAAATCAGTGTTGCATTCATCCACAGATCATCCTAGTTGGAAGGTTAATATATTTGCTCTTGTTTACATCACATCTCGACAAGATTCCCCAAGTCAGAGTCACTGGGACTTGTTGCCCAATTCAGTGATCTGACCTAGATTCTTCTGTTGCATTTCCTGGAAAAAAACCCATACTTATTGTAATATTTTTTCAGATGTTCGACTCAGACCTCCTGGAGTTATTTCTATGACCTTGATCACACTTCTTCAGTCAATCTCACTGGGATGTAATAGTTCATATTCATCTCTCAGTCTCTCGCAACAGACCAGCACAGAGACACACACTTGGAGACCGGAGAACAGCACATTACAATCATGAACTCTGAACTCTCTCAAAACTGACTTCAGGGGCGAAGGGATATATTTGAAAGAAGTGCTAATTCAAACAAATACAGTCTTATTAGAAGAGCTTGGTAGGCTTATTACCATGTTATGTGCAGCATGCACATCCTGGGTCATGCAATGTGGATACTGTTTGGCAGACATTTCATTCTCTGCACAGCCAGGAGCTGTTACTGGCTCTGAAGTCCACCCTGAGTTGCTAGTCACAGCCACTGAAGCACAATCTGAAATTCTACAGCTTCCATGTTGCTGAAAGCTGCAGAATTTGGCCTTTGGCTGTGCAAGGTGTTTTACAAGGGGTGAACACGTTGCCAGACTATTAGCTGTACTGAATTTAAAGCTCTTAATTTAGTTGTCTCCTAGGCTTCTCCTTTTACCAACTGGGAGGGAGAGTCAGACTGGGGGCTACTCAGAATTGCTAAGTTAGGCTTTCCCACTCTATAGAAGCTAAGTCTCTCCCCACTAGCTAAGACTCAGGAAAATAAGGAGCCTTTCCTATCTGTTAGATGGCTTGCATAAAGCCTCTGACAAACATGCAACCAAACGTCACAAGACAAATTTCAAGCAGATACTTTTGAACTCAATTGAAATTTAGGTTGAGGAAGGCTTCAAGACACTGTCCTCAAACAGTTAGACAATTGATACCCCAGGAGATATATTTAAAACAGATAATTTCTCCAAGTATTGCAGACAAGATAATAAATTAATATCATATTTACAAGCAAAAATAAAAAATAGTTACAAGCATTGTGCATTCTATTTTCAAATAATTGCATGATTATGTATTTCATCCAGGAACTGATACTGTGTTGTTTCTTCATTTTAGACTTGGAAGTACTTTTTTAATGAGAAAATGGGAAAAATATCAACTGAATGGAAAGTATTATTTTTTTTTTTAAATAATCCAGTAGCATCAGAAAATCATAAAGCAACCTGATGCAGCTCACGTGCTTCTAGAAAGATCTGTATATAAATTACATTGTTTATACTAGGTAAAGAATTTTGTTGTCTTAGAATCTGTTGTATGCTGTTGCCGTATAAATGATTTGGCTTACACTACTGACAGTTTGTCTAACTGGATTGCAAGTTGATTATTAATGCAGTGCTGGAAAATCATGTGAAACTATCATTCTTCTGAGACCAAGTCAATATTTATCTACATTTAGATGATGCAGCTGCCATGGTGCTGGAAGGGCTATAAGGAGGCCAGAAATGCCTTGTTTTGAGGTCCCCAGTGCATGCATAGTGTGCTTATGCCTCCCTGGCAGGTATGTTCCCCATACAGCACCCCAGAAGGTTCATCATATACTAGCCTGGAAGAATCAACGGTCCCCCAAGGTGTCACTGTTCCCAGTGCATGTGGTACCTTAAGTGTACCATTTTGTCCTTAAACAGACTGGAAAGGTTCCTGTACATTGCGGAGTGGGGAAAAGAGCATGCTTCTCAAGCTAGTTGCCTATCTTAGCCACATTAAATTGTGTCCCTAGGCTTCTTTTGTGGGGATTATTTCACATCAAGACTTGATTTTGTCAGTCTCATCTGTCCTCTTCGAGCATCCTTCCTTCTCCCTCTGCTGACTTTATAAACAGATACATTAAAAACATGTACATGAATAAGACAGGGCTCTTCCTCTTAATGCCTTGTGGGAAAATCCAAGTTGTCTGTGGCCAGCATCAAGTACAGTTATATACCAGACACCAGTAAAAGCACTGCCTTCTTTGAAAATAGAATCATAGAGTAGTTTGGGTTGGAAGGGGCCTTTAGAGGTGTAGTTCAACAACCTTGCCATGAGCAGGGACATCTACAACTTGGTCAGGTTGCTCAGACCCCATCCAATCTGACCGTCAATGTTTCCAAGGATGGGGTACCCATCACCTCTCTGGGCAACCTGAACCAGTGTTTCACCACACTCCCCATAAAAAAATTCTCCCTTACATTTAATCTGAATCTACACTCTCTTAGTTTAAAGCCATTAACCCCTGTCCTATCACTACAAGCCCTCCTAAATAGTCTCTCCCCATCTTCAATATAAACCCTTTTTCAGTACTGAAAGGCAGCAATAAGGTCTCCCCAGAGCCTTCTCTTCTCCAGGTTCAACAGCCCCAACTGTCTCAGCCTGTCTTCATAGGAAAGGTACTCCAGCCCTCTGATCATCCTTGTGTCCCTCCTCTGGACTCTCTCAGCAGGTCCATGTCCTTCTTTTGGGGGCCCCAGAGCTGGATGCAGTGCTCCAGGTGGGATCTCATGAGAGTGGAGCAGAGGGGCAGAACCCTCTCCCTTGGCCTGCTGCCCACAGTGCTTTGGATGCAGCCCAGGGCACAGTTGCCTCTCTGGGCTGCATGACCTTGCAATAGGTCATGTCTAGCTCTTCAGCTGCCAGTACCCCAAGTCCTGCTCTGGACTGCTCTCAATCCCTTCATCCCCCAAACTATACTGATCCCAGGCATTCCTCAACCTCCCTGTCAGCCAGCTGAGAATGAAAATGTACAGGTGGAAAGGAGAGGAAAATACCCAGGGTGGCCATGCTCCAGGAGGCCAAGGTTCACTCTCCCACCTGAGGGAGACAACCACACCTCATTGTGCAAGCTGCAGTGGCACTGCAAAACATCCCCCTGAAGGTCAGCCATGCCTGAAGGCCAGCTTTCACTGTGCATCATTCTGTCTGACAAAAAAATCAGACTGTGCCCCTATAAGGCCACAAAAAACTCTCTCAACTAGACTTTTAAAAAGGCTTACAGTTGTTCATGTACTTTGAGTTAGATGCACAGGAGACATACAGACAAGATATTTTCAAGAGGTCAAAATAACAAAAACTTTACTGGCAACCTCAGAAAATCAGAGAACTTCAACAGAAGCTTTAGAGCAGCATTCAATCAACATAAAACACTTCTCAAAGCCCATTTGCCTTAGCAAACTCCAAGCCCATTCGATTTTAATTTACTCAAAAACTACAAGGAGGAATTAGAATAAGAAAGAGAAAGGAAGAAAAAAGCAAACATAACTTTTACTTGTTTCCAGTGGTGTTCACCTGATAGAAATTCCAAAAAGAAGTAGGAGAAAGACACATCCTTGTCTTATGTCTCACTTTAAGTACTCTTTGGCCTTCCTGGGCCCTTCCCCTGGGTGGGACTTCTGGTTATTTGGCCACTCAGGAGCTGGGTTGGGGCTCCAGGGGCAAGTGTGGAGCATTGCCTTTGGTATCCCAGGGATTGGTGGCCACTTGCAGGGCTGGGACAGAGGCCCAGCAGGGTGGGGTGGGCAGGGCAGGGCATCACCTCACAGGGCAAGGTCTGACCTGCCCCTTCCCCCACACATGCACCCAAATGTTTTGAGCCAGCAATCCCTCTGTCTCTCACAGCTCCTATGATCTGATACTGAGAGTTTTCTCTGGGATGTTAGTGTACATTAACCAGCTCCTTCTCAGAACAATAAGAATGTTTGAAATAAGAATATTCCATTATTTTCTGGTCATGGCAGGTGTGTGTGCAACAGGAATAAAGGCAACTGCCTCAGCTGTTTGACATCATGTCTGCCCCAAAGTCAAGACAGAGCTGTGAGTGTGCAGCCTCCACGTAGCTGGTTGAACCTGCTGGAGAGCAAGGGGTCCTTGCCTTATTATCTTTTGAGTTTTCAATCTGCCAGCCCTTCCTCAGGAGCAACTGTCTGGAGTTTATAAAGCTACTGGAGCCTGGAGATAGAGAACACATGTGACACCGAAATGACTTCCACGTCAAAGTAGCCTGGTAGCAGCCTGCTAAACAGCAGAAGCAAAGTGGGAAGATATACACGAGTCCTGCACCATTGCCATGACCCAGAGACATTACTGGAAGAGCTGGACAGTGAATCAGGGAGCTCACACTGCAGGAAGGAAGTGGAGCAGTGAGGTACTCTGGTCCTTTGGCCCATGAGATCTAAAATAGCTGCCTGAAACTGTTCTTACAGGATTTTGTGCTAAAATGCTAAATCTCTCAGGGTGCTTCTCTGACTGACCTGATGTTAAGCCACACTAGCTGAAGGGTAAGCAGAAGCTGATGAGAGCAACACAACAGCAGGGACTCCTCTCTGGCAGATGCTATGGGGTCTCTGCAGATGGAAATCTCAGTTCGATCTCTGACTTCAGAGCAGACACTGTGCAGTGTCACTCAGCTGTGTAAATCCAGCACATGGAGCACTCATTTGGTTTACAGTTAGAGACCCACCTGTCATAACAAATAGATAAAAATAGACCTTTTTTTTTTCAAAATACTTTAATTGGAGTTGGAGTTTATCAATTTAAGAGCAAATTTGAATGATTTCCACTCCACTCCCCCGAGGAATATGAGAGCATTTTCTAGTTTTAAATAACAAAGGGATCAAAGACAAAATCTGACAAATGCCATGCTAATCACCCAAGTTTCAGGCTATCCACCTGCTGAAATGTACCCAGCTATGTGGGTATGTTCCCATAGTAAAGGGAAAGAGAGAAAAGAGAGAGAAGAAAAAGATTAGTAGATAAAGGAAAGACCTCGAGGTATGAAACCAGATAAACACCTCAGGCAGGACTGAGATGCCTATACACTGAATAAAGCTTTACACCATGAGTAATCCTGCAGATATTAGGAGGCCAAATGATGAGGAAAAAAAATTGTTGCTGTGTGAGTAAGAAATCCCAGTTTGGCTAATACTCAAATGCAAATGAAAACCTCTTATCAGCAAAAGAGATTAAAGATTATTTTTTAAAGCAATTTTAAAGTACTTTTAACATTTATTTGTATCCAAAACAAAACTATCATGAGCCTTAATTTTTCCAATGTTTTCACTGTTAAGGAAGAAAGCTTTACAGCTTTCTAAAACCTGATGCATAAACTACCATGACTGTCAAGTAAGATTTTCTTATAATACATCATCATCCAATTCTTCAGAAGGAAGAAGACAATGGTCTGTATACAAAATAACCTGCGCATTATTATGTCTTGATCAGAAAAAGGAAAGAGTAATTTTAGACATGTCTTTATTTGGCAGCTATGCAGGATCTTAAGTAGACTATGAATTACCTTGTTTGAACAGATCCATATCAGATATGTAATTACACTTCCCAAGGACAAACCTACCCAAATCAAAGCAGGGATCATCAAACGTCATGCAACATCTAGGCTCCCCCTTGAAATTAAAAACATTGCAGTACTGAGAGCATTTCAATAAAGGGAGATGTAAACAACCTGACTGCCTTCTCCAATTTCTTTCAGTTAGTTACATGATTTAGGATATGTTCTTTCCAAATCCAGAAAACACTCTAGGTACTTGCTATCTTCTACGTAAGGAAGGATATACTAAGGTATGTTATTTGCAAATGCACAGCATTATCAGCTCGGAAAAAAAAAATTAAGGTCTCCACTTTTAACCGGGATTGGGTAGAAATAGCGACATGGAAAAAAGCCCTATTCAAACTGAAATACTGTGCTGGGATATAAGACAGAATTTCTTTATTCTTCTGTGCATTCAAACAGTAAATATCTAACCTGTGATTAATCATTACATAATCCAAACCTTTTTTCTTTAATCCTCAAGCTATGGAAAAAAAAATAATGTGGATCAATAAAATTGTAACATCTTGACAGATGCTGTAGATACACACTAAGCTACCATGGCAGATCTACAGTAAATTACAACACTTAATCTATGCATGTCATTTTCTCAGGAAGAACATAGGTTTGTGTAACTCCTATTCACTCCCACTCTAATGATTCCATCATGTGAACCCTTACAGCCTTTGGTTTCTTTCTCATGCGATCAGTGGCAATGAGTAACAGGTCTCAGCCAGCAAGTGTTTACAGAGTAAAGTAGAGGGTGGAATCCAGTCTACCTCACCGATACTTTAGGCATGTTGTGTCAGGGCTATCAGAGCCAAGGAAAGGGCTGATTCATTGCATCTAAATTGCTTTTTGCAAAGACAGCACTTAAGAAATCATACCCCACCATGCTCAGCTTCTTCCATTTCTCCTGCCTTCAGAGGAGCTCATGAGCTCAATAGCGTCAAGCTGCACCAGGGGAGGTTTAGGTTGGACATTAGGAGGAATTTCTTCCCAGAAAGAGTGATCAGACATTGGAATGGACTGCCCAGGGAGGTGGTGGAGTCACCATCCCTGGAGGTGTTTAAGGAAAGACTGGATGTGGCACTTAGTGTTGTGGTCTAGTTGACATGATGGTGTTTGGTCGAAGGTTGGACTCAGTGATCTCACAGGTCTTTACAACCTAATTGAGTCTGTGATTCTGTGAACTCATCAAGGGTAATCCAGTCCTTCCAAGTTTTTCTCTTCACCTGATGATATGAAGAAGTAGCAGCAATTTCCAGATGTCTCTGTCTTCTGAAAGCCAGTCTTCATGACCTTCTTCAAAGGACCTTGAAGAACATGCCTAGTCAGATGCTGCAGCACATTCCCTGCTGCAATCTGGGAACTGAGCCAGGCAATGTGCCCTGGGCTCTGCTTGGGGAGGGGAACCACATATGCCCACCTTCTGGGCAAATGCTCCCAACACCAGAGTGCAGGTTGCACCCAGCCGCCATGCTGTCCAGGAGTGGCTGCCAGGCAGCCACTGTGCCTGAGGAAAAGCCTACAGGAGCTCACCACTGCCCAAGAGGTGCCATTTTGAACCATGGTTCTCTCACACACACGCTCTGGCCAGCAGTAAGAGCTGGGAAGATCTGAAGAGCATGATGTCAAAACTAGCTGGGGTAGGTGTTATGTAGTGGTAGTCCTATGTAAAAAAGAAAATATCCCAGAACTTGTCTTGGAGCACTGAACCTCCCTACATGTGTCGTGACTTTTGTAACTAAAATGCAACCTCTCTTGCCCCAATATTCTGCTCATCCTTCTCCACAGCAGACCAGCCTTGGTGACACCAGGGAGCCCTGTGCAGCAAGGGAAAGCAAAGACTGTAGTTTACAACTGTGCTGAGCATCTGAGCAGAGAACTTTCTCTTGGTGGAGGTGTCACTCTATAGCACTCACAGCATCAATAAATTCCTCTTTGAAGACAGCATCTTTAAAGTCCATATTCAGAAAGAAAAGCTGGATTATTTTTCCACCTATACTGGTTGTGTTTCCTAGAACTGTTAAAATCATTGAAGAGACATTCTGACTTCTCTTGATATGCAGCTAACAAAAATTAGTGATGCTATTTATTAGTCCCACCATAAAAAAGCAGAACTTCAACAGTATCCAGTTAAATTATTTTCTCATTTCTTTTACTACAGGAACTTTTTTATTTTTAATATTGCTGAATATTTCACTTCTGCCACTCTATGAATTAGTCTCATCTGAATGAGTTTCCACCCTTCCTTAATATACGGCTTTCACTGCACTTATATTTGTATCACAGCTGTTGCCTATGTCAGTTTTTTTCCTCTTCATTTAACTTTTGCATTTTCAGTTGCTACAGAAAGAAATTTATGGTTGAATCAGCAAGGATAATGTCTATTTAGGCATGGTCTGTGGGTGTGGGGAAAACAACTGGAGTCACATTGCCTGGCCTCTGTCTTTCTAAAGGTAATTTCTTCTATAGAGATATGTATGCTGCAATGGTGGTGTTCCTACCCAAATGGGTATGAGAGCTTAAGAGCTGAGGAAGATGTGGAAAGCAAGAGAAGAGCAGTGTTTTTATTGAAGAAGAAGAATTATCTTCAACACTCCATCTCCAGAAAGTGGCAGGCATGGGAAAGGAGTGGAATGTTTTTGGCTAACGTGAGGGCGCATCTGCAGCTTTGTCACACTGTGAAATGGAGCTGATATACAAAAGGGAGCCTCCTTGCTCTGCTCACCACTGCCAGCTCTTGTGGTTTAATGTGAGACCTGTGATATTAGCTGTTTTTCTTGTAGTTTCAAGTCCTTAGGGCATGTGTGGGTGAGACTTCCAGCTTCTACTTGTAGAGTAAGGTTAAAGCCTTCTTGGTAGGAAAGGGGAGTAAGAAACAAGACCCAAGTGTATCCTAATAGCTGAAGAGCCCAGAGGCAAATAAAACATGCACCATTATTTTAATGAATATCATTATTCGTATGCCAGCTGCAGGAATTTTGAACCAGGTTGATGATCTTTAGCTTGACAGCCCACAATGCTCCTTATTAATGTCCTGGTCAATAATCTTTTATGAACATCTTTAATTTTATGGTATTTCTCTTCCAACTCTCTGAAGCCCCCAAGTATATAATGTTGGACTGAGCCATATGAGACTCTGTTACTGATCTCAGAAAAGCACTGTAGATATTAATCTGTTCATGTCTGTAAACACAAATAAAAACTGTTATAAAATGCCATTTTTACTGGCCACCACTAAGGTATGTGATTTTGCCTTTTGCCTGACTAGAGTTACCATGATATTATCTATGCTAAGATGCCATGTTAACTCTAAACACCTGGAAATGGCAATTTTATACATGGTAATGTTGAGCACTGCGTTATTAGCTGCACCAGGTTTGTAGGGACAGAAACAAATTCAAAAAGATGAGAAACTTTGTATGAGAACTAAAGCAGACAAAGAGAAAATAGCAAATCTGTAAGATTAAAAATACTGTGTGGACTCTAATATCTTGGGTTCTGTTTAGTTCTGTGAATAAGAGTTCTGTATATTGTGAATAAGGGCTACTGAAATAAGAGCTAGCAAACCTATTGATGTCCTACAGTAAACTATCAGAATGTTAATCTCCCCTCCTACATCCACTGAAATGTGTCCTATGTCTTCATTTAACACTTACAGATATATATATATATCTAAAGAGGGGGTTAGAAAGGAAGGCCAAGTCTTTCCAAAGAATGCTCAAGACGAATGGCAACATACATTCCGAAATTTTATTCATGTTGGAGAAGTGCCAGCTGCACTCACTTTTAATATTTGAAAAATTAATTGGACTTGCCAAAGACTCTTTCAAGACAGATGCTTTAATTCCTTTTAAAAATGCAAGATCAAAATACGTATCATCAGTTACTTTATTGTGAAACATTACATACCATGACCAAGATCAAATTCATGACACAGTCACAAAAGTTGATATTTAAAATCAATTTTTGGGCTTTTTTTTATTTTTGTAAGAATAGACTGTTTTCCATCATTAATATTTAAGGAGAAAGAAAAAAAATAACATAAAAATATAATATGTGTCTTTTTTTAAAGGGGAAAAACCTTTCCTAGAAAGAGGACAGGCCTCCAATGAATATTAGGTGTGCAAAAAAAAAAGACCCTTTACTTTCCATTAATTTTTTGGCATATCGTGCATGGCTGGAGCATTGTAATGTACTGTTACTGTAGGTCTCATCTGAGGAAAGTAGATCAGTGGTAAAGACCAAAAGGTGAGGGAGGGGCTAAGAAGCTGATACAGGTGAGATCTGAAGTAGGTAAGGACAGAGACTGTACCTGTCTCCAGGCAGGATGTGCTGTGTTATCTTTCAAAAGAAAGCAAAAAAACCTGGGTGATCCACTTTTGTAATACTGATCCCCTTCTGTATTTCTAAGCCTACAATTTATATTTCTTTTATTTTATGTCTTTGTTAAAAGTGTTATTAAAAAAGCTTTATAGGCTTTCATAGTACATTATTAGAATTTCTCCCACCCATGGAGTTAAATAAATCCTGTTCCAGCTCTCAAAATATGGTGTATAATATATGACTGGGGATCGATGGTCATATCTACTGTACATATAGAGCTGGATATTGGCCAGATATTCCAGACAGATGTCTGGTTCTCAGGGAGTATTTGCCTTAAGGAGTGGTATCTGAAGAAGTTTTATAACTGCCCCTTGTTGTTACCTGTCTCCTCAGTGTTTCTGCTCTGAGGTGTCTCTTACCACTTTTTAGATCACATTTTCTCCAGCTATTTCCTGGCATCCCCTCTGGGTACCTGATTTTTTTTATTGCCATTCTTTGGACACTGAGATAAATGGCACAGGAATCATTTAACAGCACTACATCCAGTGTGTTATTAAAGATAGCTTGATACTTGCAGCTTTAAAAACTGCTTTCCACAAAGTGCACTGCTGATGAGAATGTAAGAGTGCAAATATTCAGAGAAGCCAATTAGTTTTTTCTCAGCTAAATAGATACTGGAGACTTTTGGATTCAGGCAACTTACACAGCTTCTATTTCATGATATATTCACTAACCTGAAGTCAGAGTGTCTTGAACTGTTAGTGATAAAAGTTTGTGTGGGACAATAAAGAAGTAACAGCAGCATCAACATTGGATTACAGGAAAGTTCTAGAAAAATTGAGTTCTTATAAAAGTACTTAAGCAAAACCTATCCTTCAAGATTGTACTTCTCAGTATAGGAGGCAGGCCTTGCACAGAGCAGGTGAGAGAGCAGCATGCTGAGGTTGCCAGAGTCCTGCAGTCTTCACAGTAGAGGTTGAAGAATGAAATTAGATATGAGCTAAATATTGGAGTAGGCTTCATATTGGGTTCATCAGTCCAGGAGAATTTGATGGGTGATAGCATCACCTAGCAGGAAGGAAAGCTATAATAAGATCCAATGCCTAGAAGCTGAATGTTGACAAAATTCAGTCTAGAAATAAGACTCTGAACTTTAGCTGCCAGAGTGATTAACTACTAGAACAATGCAAGCAGGGATGAATAAATTCCTGCAGACACAGACCATCCATTTTTCTAAATGACAGAGCTTCAAAGGGGACTGCTGAGCACAGTGCAGAAATTACCAAGTACACTTTTCTGGCAAGTGTCATGTCTCATGGAAAAGGTCATTTCAGCTCATCAACGCCACACCTTCAGGTCTTCAGATTCTCTTCCTTTGCTTCATCATCATATCCAGTGGACTGCATGGTTGATGCAAGGCCACAGGCAACCCCCAGCCCCAACACTGGTCTTTGGGACATGGTCTCACTGCAAGCTTGAAACTTAGGGCAGATAAATTGAAAATGTTACAGGTTTTTGAACCAGCATGGGGCTACTTTCCAACTAACCAGATTTGTTCATCTAGATTTTAAAAATCTGCAGATTCATCTTCTTTGACCCAAATTCCTCTAAATTCTTTCTGTATTTATTTTTGGGCAGAAATAATAAAAATGAAACCAGCAGAATGCAGTTTATGACAGAAATCTCCAGTAATGATGAGTTAGGAACCACAGATGTTTTCTTCTGCTAATCTGTTCAGTTTCTGCCTTCTCAGGAAGGCAATGTATCCCTGACATGTATCTATATATATATCAGAAGACCTGTTCCAATGAATGCTTAAGTCACATTTTACAGATAGTGCCAAACTGAGGACAAGAAAAGGGAAAGCTTTTGGCCACTGTGCTCCTTCGCAGCACTTATCTTCCAAGAGGTTCCCTCTCTTTATAAAAAATTCAAAAAAATTACAGGGATTTATTTGCTTTGTGTTTTCAGACAGCAAAGTCCATGTCTTTTCACAGTACATCTTCTGAAGCTGCAGGAATAGTTAGAATAAGGACTTTCACTGTATCCCTGTCTGTCCCCACACTCAGCAAGGTGTTTTCCTTTTGCCTACAGAGCATTTTCAGTGACTCATTGCCTTTTGTGTCTTTGTAAAACTACAGACTATTTGAAATTTCACCAGGTTTCACTTTGTGTATATAGATTTGATAGGGTTCAAGGTTCAAAATGAAAAGCAGGCATCCGAAATTTGGGATGAACTACAAGTGGCCAGTCTCATAGGAAAAAAAAAAAAAAAAAAAAAAAAAAAA
>VZTH01000550.1:331798-354779 GCA_013397815.1 Aleadryas rufinucha
AAAAAAAAAAAAAAAAAAAGAAAATATGAGATTTATAATGAAAGAAAAAAGAAAGAGTCAACAATTCTACATAAATATACATTATTTAGTGCAAAACTCCATCCTTACACAGATTTCTGATTTTTCAGCCTGTGCATAGCATCACTTTCAAATAATTAATGAGCACAGCTCCCTGAGACCTCAAAACCTGCTTAGATTTTTTTTTTATCTGTGTCAAATCCATTTTTCTACAACAGCTTTGAGGTAAATTTCTGCAGTTTGTGCTAGGAATTTTAACCTCACCGAAAGGCTGGTATAGGCCAGAGTTAGATGAAAGATGACAAAGCTCTGTTATTGTGAAGAGACATTGCTCACGAGATTCTATTATGTGTCTGTCTCTCCCAGTAAGCTGAAGCATCAGATTCTTCAGATTCATTCTGGTTCAATGTTGCATATATGGATTAACTTTCAGTCAGCATAGATAAAAGTCTGTTAGTGGTGCTGCTTTCACACTGTTTAGGTTTGGGTTTTTTTGGGGTTCTTTTTTGTCATTTTCTGTGGCTAAGCAGTACAGACACAGAAAGGGAAGAATGCTCATGTGGGTGAAAAAAGTATAGTGGTTACCTTTTCCTAGTCAAAGCACAAAACCTCCTGCAGCTATATCAGAGATCACGGCAAGGACACTATGCCAAGCAGTGCTTGTCCCTTGCTGATGGAAGCCCACCACCCTCAGAGATCTTGTGAAAACTGCATTTCATGAAAGGCTCTGCCAAGCCTTAGCAGTTATGCCAGATTTCATCCAATGATGATGATTAAGAGCTTCCCCCTTCAGAAAAATCAGCAAATTCTGACCTGAGGCACTGGCACCAGTGGTAATGCCTAATCCAGGAGACAGCTCCCACTACCTGCAACTGAAACACAGCACTCAAGAATGGGTATCCTTGCCCTCACACACCTAGTGGTGGGTCAGGGAGAGGACCAGTGGGACAGACAATGCCAGTTCTCATCTGCCCTCTCCAAAGAGGTAGCAACTGCTTGAAGCCCTGCCACAGAGCCTGGCAATCAGAGCAGGACATCACATATGTTGTCTTTCCCTCTTATGGAAAAACTGTAGTAAAATGCAGGAGGCTAAAAGGGCAAAAAAATTCGCTGTGTTTTCCATTGCAAGATCTACAGGGTGTCAAAAAAAAAGGACGAGGTGAAGCTAGGTGTTAAATTCAAATTGAACAAAAAGAGATGGTCCTCATTCACTTACAACTATGGGCCATTGCAGATCATACCAGCTTATGAAAGTTCATAAAGAAATGAGATGAATTAATGGATGAAAAATCCATCTTGGGCTATGAAACAAGCCACTACTGCTGGCTCAGGAAGCACCTGCACCACAGATCACTGAGGTTACAAGACTGGGCCAGGGCAGTGTCATTATATGCTTGTCCTGTTTCTATGCTTTCTCTTAAGCTTCTTCTAGTTCACAGGCGTGGATACAGGCTTCTGGACCTTTGATCTGATCAGTCTATAGTTATTACTGTATTCCCATAATCTTCAGAGAATCTTGGCCAAACCTATGACATTTGAGTAAAATTTATAATTTGTAAAAGTAAGTGCGATATAGTGAAATAAATAATTGAAGGCAGACACATCATTTTTAAAATTATTGATATGTTAAAAGTAACTTAAATCATTCCATACAAGCCACTTCCCACTTATCACTTGGCTACACTTAATTACTTTTACTAACCTGCCCACATACTTAACTTCCTTATTACTGCAGTGTAGTATGAAGTAGATCTGTGAAATAACTGGTGGAATACAGCCAGGGGTGGGAGGTTTGGGTCCAAAGTTTGCAGCTTGGTTCTGCTCCCTTTAAAAAACAATTAAAAATCGAATCTGAATTCTAATGCCACCATTAGCTGATGCAGTTCTGGTAAAATTATTTGCAGTGTATGTGTAAGTGTTCTTAAAACCCCAGTCTGTCAGATAAAATATAAATAACTCTTTTCACTTCACAGCAAGGACTGTTCCTGGGACATGGAACCCAACTCTGCCAATGGTCCAGGAAGGGACCTTGCTGAGATCTCCTCTTCCTCGCTCACAACTAGATTTCAGTCTCTGACAGATGCTGTGCTTGTTGTGTCTATATTCACTCCCCATGCAAAGCACATCGCATTAAACTGAACAGACTCAAGCAGAGGCCGAGGCACAGCTGTGCAGTGATTCCCAGAAGAAGGGGTCCCAGCTGGCTTTGGCCCAAGCTGTTCCTGGAACGTGAGTAAAGTTGTCAAGGGTCTGCACAGCTGGCAGCATGCGTGTGGGCATCCCCTTTGGGAGGGGAGGTTTTGGGGTCAGGGAGTTTTCCTATGGGGACACAAATCCTGTTCAATTTACTAGTTCATCTGCAAGTCTACATGCAAAACTATTTGCAAATCAGAAGATGGGCTGAGAACCCACTAAAGGCAAAATGTCTCCTTCCTTTCATATTGATGGAGTTTGGATCAGGCCTGCTGTGCCTGGCCAGTTTGGTGTTTGAAGCTCCAGAACTCCTAAAAGAACACAAAACCCATCTGTCAGTTCTGTGAGGAACAAAGGCACTTACCTGAAGCACATAGGTGTACCAGACATTTTAACAGATGATTTGTGAGCTACTGTGGCAAAAAAGATACATAAACCACAGATACAAAATTTAAGAAGAATGACTTTTGGGATGGGAAAAGTGGGAGTTTAAAATGATTACTCGTTTCTGGATCGTTTCTTGTTTCTCGTTTTCCTCATCAGGGGAACACAGCACTGCAGCTGATACTGCAGTTGTTTGCAACACCCAAAGGCCCCAACTGCACTATTTGCTGTTCCCTAAAGCTCACAAGCAACAGCCCTGCAAGCTGCAGCTGACAGTGGCTTTCATACAGCAGAACCACGTGAAAGTCTTGGAGCCATTGTGATTTGTCTGTTTCATGTCACGAGAGCTGTACCAGTATTCCAGTACAATACTCTTGTGATGCAAATGTATTAAGCTTTTACATCCTTGTTTCTACTGAAGCATACTAGTAGAAGAGACATGTGGTACTGTTGTACTCAGGTCTTCAAAGAATCTCTGAATTGTCCAAAAACATTAAATTCCCAGAAACATTCAACCAAAAATGTCCAGACTATCCAAAATAAATTTTTATCAGGTGAACTGAAAAACATTCAAGCTCTTTTTTT
Source organism: Aleadryas rufinucha (assembly GCA_013397815.1). Taxonomy (NCBI): domain Eukaryota; kingdom Metazoa; phylum Chordata; class Aves; order Passeriformes; genus Aleadryas; species Aleadryas rufinucha. Next base: position 334,979 of record VZTH01000550.1, read on the forward strand.
TTTCTTTTTTTTAAGTATGGCTGTATTTATATAAGCACTCAAAATTTCATGTAACAGGTAACAAATTTTTGAATGGTAAGAACCTAAATAACAGAAGGTTGCAAATAGCACTGTACCTAAGGTCTGAACTCTGCAGCCTTCAGAAATTGTCTTCAGGCAAAATGAAGCATAGGAAATATTTTGTAATGCTCTTCCCCCTCTTTTTTTTTTTTTTAGCATATTTATAGCTGGCTTGCTGATATTGGGGTAGAATTTAAGTGGGGAGGGGAGACTTTATCTTCTGTCAACTGTGGGTAAGTACTATCTACTTCAGAGGGTACTGTGGGGCTTAATTAATGTTTACAGTGCCTCAGGAGTCTTATCCACATTAAAGGTATAATAATAACTATTCCTAATTAACTTCCTACTAAAAATCAAAGTTTCATGAAGTTTTAAAGCAGAACAGTGGATGAATTTGTAAACTCCATTTATCTGAATCCCTGGAGTAGGAAAAGTTAGTGGAGAAAGTGGTAAAAATCTTCAATTAATTTTCCTCAACCTGAGGGATTTAATTAAGATGTTGGAAAAAATGTGCAAGTTTCCTGTGGGTATTTCTTATTTAATTTTCAGTTTCTTGAAGAGAGATCTTGAAGCTTAGAACAGATTTTGCAAGCCATAAAGAAACTAATTCAAAAATAGATGTTAGTTTATTAAAGTCAAACTGCCTACGGATCAAGTTATCTAGAAAAAATTCAGTAGCTACATGCAGCACTTTATACTATTTACATTCTGTAGTTTCCTTGCTTTGTATTTCTTTAAAAAGGATTGCTTAGGATTGCAGAATATATCTCACTGGCATAACTCAAGCATCATGTAGAGATACCCGAACTACCTGTGAAAGATCTAAATCAAGTGTTGGAAGCTATGCATCTCTGCTAGCTCAGAATAATATCTGAGTTAATTAGTCCTGGGGAGAACAGAAATATATTAGCTACAGTGGAGCAACACCATAACACAGTGAGACCCAAGCTACCTACTCTAGACATACCCTCTAGGAATATATTTCCAGCTGAAAAGTATGAAACTATTAAAAGTATCCATAGCACTGCATGGATTGCAGTGCACTGAAAAGAAGCACTTGCCCTTTGCCCTCAGGGTGCATCTACAACCACAGTTAGGAGAAGCCTACTTCCATGTGCAGAACTACAGCTTGTGACCAGACAGAACCTTAAGCAATGCTGACTTTACCTGTACCTGTCAAACAAACCAATGTTTGCTGCAAAGGTCCCATTTCCTTGAGGACTGGTCACCACATGGCACGTGGGGGCAAAAGATTGTAGTTTGGAAGACGTCAGGTTTCATGCGTTCATCCATGTGAGGAAACAGAAATTAAAAACAGCATAAATAAGGATGATTGAAGACCAAAAAAAAGAGTTAAAGATAAGAAATTACATTGTTCTCTTGGAGACTGTGTGGGAGCTTTAGAAGTTAAGTACTTTCCTTAGAACCACATCAGGACAGGCAAGGGTCTATGTGCAGCTCCAGGGCGGAGTCCTGGCTCTGGGGAGCCCTTCTTCCCTCTTTTCACTGGCCTGGTTTTCTAGCTTCTCTGCTTCTCTCACAATGCCATGGAGTGCTCAGTGTTCGTGATCAGGCTCTGCCACTTCACTGAACCTGGAGAGATTTTCTGCTTCCAAGGAAAATGTCAGCAGTGTCCAGCATCATTGGTTCTCCCACACCAAGAGGAGTCTGGTGAATGGGACTTGCAGCTACATGGTGATAAGCCTTCGGGTTCCCTGACAGTAACTTGCTTAATTTAGACATGTGAATACACCTATGGAACTAAATGCTTAAGGCTAAGATTTTCAAAATAAGCTTGAAGGAATTAAACACCCAACTCCTACAGACTTTCTCAGTCTAACTGCTTTTCTGGATTGGGGCCAGAATGTTAATTAACTTGCAGTCCTGAGCTCAAAATAAGGGACTTTTATCCCAACTCTTCCAGTGTGCTGCTTGCCTTCTTATTTGACTTTGGCCAAAAGCATGCAATAGCATCTCTGGTTTTGAAATACTGAGATTTCACAAATGTTATTTTATATCTTTTTGGATAAGGTTTTTGTCTGATGTGCAGCAAAGCCTGCAAAAATATATCCTCTATCATGTAGAATTCCAAAAAGTGTGGTAATATCTGTCTAACACAACATCTGTCTAGCATTAAATCTGAAGAATTGGAACCATTTGTTTGATGAGCCATGTGACAAAGATGAAAATTCATTCTTGGGATATCAATGGGGAAATTATTTTTTTTCTTTTTAATGAAATGTGAGATGATTTCAACCAAAAATTATGTCTGCCAGCACATATAAGCCTCCAGGCAGCTTATAAAATGTTTATAAAAATAAAGCACAGACTCATTAGAATATTTTGGGGGTACAGTGCAAATAGTACAAGATTTATATGCTGTTTAGCCATATACAGGTGCTCCCGATGAAAAAAACCAACAGAAAACTTGAGGGCATTTCTGTAGACTTCATACTTCCTGCCACACAATAGGTTGTTTGTCCTTGTATTTTATTCACAAATATTTTGAGCCCACAAATAATGTGAGAGTTTGCTATAGGAATAACTAGGGAAGGGCAAAGTGGTTCCTCAATGGTATTAGACGTGGATTTCTAGATGTGGATTTCTAGACACTCTCCTCTATAGATGATCAAGCAACCAATAAACATGCCAATGCAGCAAAACCAACCTCCATGAAATCATACTAGCTTGGATGGGATTCAGTAAAGTAGATGAGTTGGGAATTAAAAATTACTGACAAAAAGAAGTACAACAAACACAGGATAGGATGCCAGTACCGCAGGCTGTTGTCAGACTTGACAGGGTTTTTACAGAGGTCAGGGCAAGCTAGCTGTGAGTAGCAGTACATGCAAGAGATATGGAGCATCCTGTGCTGCATTGAGGCTGCTTAGGGTGCTGCGAGAGAGCAATTAGGCAGAGAGGAGCAGATGAAATTTGTCAGCAACGTGGCAGTATTGACAGGTGGAAGTGTCAGTATTTTCTCCTTCAGAAAACACTTAAAACCCACCCCAACAACCTATTGGGCTGTTGATGCAAAGCATCAAGGAAATTAATGGTGCTGTTTTACCAAAATAATTGCATTATACCAATAATGAGAAGCTTTTTGGCTCAATGTAAAACTTGAAAACTGAGCTCGCCTTTGACAACTTACTGAGCTTTTTCTCTGTTTTCTGGATAGTGTCAAATGTAGTATGATCTTTCTTGCTTCTCTCTGGCTTAAAGCATAACTCTGTGTTCAGCTGACCAGATGTCACATATCAATAGTTTCCATTGGAGGTCCTGTTAATTTCTCATTAGTTCTTTTGTCTATTCTATTAACAAAATAAACATAATTTGAACAGTAAAGATTAATTTTTATTGGTTGTTCAGGAAAAATATAAAAAAGTCTTTGTTTCAGACAGTTATGGACCCAGGGTTACTTGTTTTTCAGTTGCTCAGGACATGTTTAAATGCCTTGTTTATGTCTTCCCTTATAAATGGGAAAATAAAACATGTCTGTTAGAAACTAAATAATGCTTATTTATGGCCCACCTCTAGGGGTTTTTTCGCTGCCATTGTTCTCATTTTATTTAGTACAATTAAAATACAAAGGACAATGGCTATCCGTAGCTTTTGGCACATTACCAGTTATTTAAAATACAAGTCCAACACAGCAGAGCTCACGCAAAACAAAATTAAATTAACTTAGCCAGCTAGTAATTCAAAGCAGTAAAATATATCCTGTCCCATTCATTCCCTCAATTCTTCCCAAAAAGCCTTAGGAAACAGACTTTGTAGTTTGCTTTAAAGGTCAAAAGACTATGTTTGAAACTTTTTGCCTCTTTTAAAATGAGGGGACTTACGCTTGCATCCCTCTGGTGTCACCAGGACCAGTTATGTCAGCAAAATCTGAAAGAAACAGTAAGGCAGCACTTAACAATACCTTAACATCCAGCCAAGAAAATCCAGCCGCCAAAAACCAAGGGACACAGATCTTACAAGCTTACGGAAAAATACTGTTGCACAAGCTCAGTCAGTTGATTGCTGGCTCAGCACAACTAGGCACAAAAATGATGAAGTCTGAGTAAGGCTCATTCAGTGGAAATAAATTCATACAGTGATTAGGGGTGTAATTTTTTTTTCCAGTTTGGCCACTGAAGCAAATGGATTTCGATGCAACCCCCCTGATTAGACAGTTCAAACTCAGAACGAAAATAAAAGTTTTCCTTAATTTGAACTCCATCAACCAAAAATAGGCATCTCTATGAAATGGAAATCCATGAAAAGGACTGAAGAAATCTACAGAGCTGTGATGGAGGAGATGAGGCAGAAACCTTCTTCTTCCTCATCACCCATCTCTCTGCATCCTCCCCATACATGGAGGACAAGACCTGCTGTCCCAGCAGGGCACCTGGCTCCCAAACCAGAGTGGAACATTCATGCCAGTCCCAATGCCACCATTTCATTTTGTACAGCTTAAACAGCTTCAAAAGCCACCAGCACAAGGCCTGAACTACTCTTTTGGTGAACACCCAACAGCCACAGGCTCTGGAGCCATCCTCTCTTGACCAGCCTGTAGCAGGAACAGAGATTTGCCCCTTTCTTGATGCTCCCAGAGATTTTTTTAGTGTACATATCCTGAAAATGCTTTCTCTGGGGATGTATTTTTGGACTAGATTCTGCTCCTGTCCATCTGAAGCCACCTGTGCACAATGGGGAGTATGTGCTCTAGAAATCTCTGCCCTAGAGCATGGTGGTGGAGTCCATTAGAGGGGCTGATATGCTCAAATCTCCTCAGGCAGAAGAGAGAGCTAAAGCTGAGTTTTGCACAGATTTGAAAAATGTTCATATTGCTGGGTGACTCTGGGGGCCATCACCATCTACAAACGCACACCTAGACCTGAGGAGATAAATTTATACATATCTACCTCCAAGGACAGCAAAAAAACCCACAAAAAGCCCCAGTTTAAACAGCTCTACAGATGTGGTTTTGACTCAAGCATATTTTCAGGCCAACAAAAATCGTGTGTTTAGTGAATAATCTATTTGTTGGAAATAAATGCCTAGAGCCAACTCTTTTCCTGCTGCTGAAATAAACAATTCCCCTTTTTCCCTGGGGCAGGACTCACACCCACATGCTTTCAGGCTTCCTTCCTGAATTGCCTCCTCAGACAGCATCCATCTCCGATGAGAGGGGCCACACCTGAGAGTGGTATCCGTAAATACGCCAAGAAACACCCACTTCCACATCCACAGAGTGCCCCTTGTTGCACTCTGATCCCTAACCAGTGACCTGTCATGGTCTGTGCCAGCTTCAGTTTGCAGCCCTTGCTGCTTGTAAAGCTTCAGGATCAAACTCACGGGGCTAAAAGAAACCACAATCTCTGGAAACATCTTGCAGGAGAAACACGAAACAGCTATCATGACCACTTCTGTGTGTTTGTTTTTTAAGATTAGGAAGTGCATTTTCAGAGGCCCAGCTATGCTCTCCTTGTGTTCTGCCTCTCTGAAGTCTGCTTAAGATTTCCTTACTAGGTGTCCTAATTTTTCAGTTTCTTAACTCACAAAATATGCAGCTACTCCATCTCAAATAGGGATTCAGAAAATTAATAAATGTGTATACCCTTTCCTATCCCCCAAAGATATTCCAGGAACAGTGTTTTGTATGTAAAACTCTGAGATCATCAGGGAAAGCAAATAGAAATTGCAGAAACAGAATGAATCCTGTGGACAAATTTTAAAAAAATCTCCCTTTTTGTGCTACTGAGATGTCAGATTAGCAAAATTTATTCTCTTTGATAGCAGCTGAGAAGCATTGAGGTGACCAGGAACAAGATTCTCCTTTTGGGGCTGTGGATGTAAATCACAGCAAACCTTAATGGAGTTGCACTCATAACGTCAGACTCTCACCCTCTTACAGTAAGTCAGTGCTAATGTATCATCCAGGACAGGTATAAGGGATTTCTGCTGCATGTCACTCAGCATGTGAATTTTCAGGGGGAGAGAGAGTTTAGCTCTTGTCTGAAGTTAGTTTACATTTATTGCTCTCTTAATTAAAGCAGGGTGTTAATTTTCCCTGACTGAAGTGGATTAGAAATACAACGGCTTCAGTGAAAGCTGAGAATAATTTCCCTGTGATACATTAGTAGGATGACAGAGGTCTGAAAGGTTTAGTAGGGCTGATTCTCAGAATTTTTTTATGCATACATAGTCAAACATCAAAACAGAAATTAAAAAATCTATTGCCCAATGGAAAATCATGTTCCCAAACACATTTTTACCACAATGACAGTTAACCAAATATTGTATGTCTTCCCACCCGTGGATGTAGAAAAGAAACAAAAATTCTCCAAGTTCTCCATGTGGAGATTTTTTGGTGTTATTGTTTTTTATTGCAGCAGAAACAATAGCTTTGAAATGGCACTCTTTTCCCACAGAAAATAGCACTGTCTGGGTTTCATACGTGGTCTAGTGGTATCTATAGCAGTACCTATACCAACATATGGCCAAACTTAAGACAACTTAGTGTAAAAGAAAAGTCAATTAAATGTTTAATTTGGCACTTGTACCTAAATTAAATGCCATGGCTATGCCTCAGTTGAGTATATACAGGAATTGGCTCAGAACAGCTTCTGTTAAACAGCCACCTTTGCCAGGTTTAGTGACTCAATATTACTTATTTCCTGGCTAAGATTAACTTCTGATTTTATGGATATTTTTTGTTTCTCTTCTGTAATCAGCACAGATAAAAAATTTCAAGAATACAATCCTTTAGACCCTCCTCAGGCAAAATGACCGTAAGAAAACAGACATTTTGGTGCAGTGGCGACTCAGTCCATGCTGATAGAACACTGGGGCAAGGAATAGAAGTTAAAATAATGGCTACTTGTATTCAGGAAAATAGACTGGAAATTAGAACACACAAACTTTAAACATTTTTTTTTCTATACTTCAACTCCATAAATACAAGGATTTGGGCAACACTAGTGAGCTGCAAAAGATAAATACCAATCAATCTTTGCTTGTGCAAACTTCAATGTGTTACTATACCAGTGTTTTCTGACTGCCAGGAAACGGATTCTGCAGGACAGCTTCCTTTTGCCGACAAGCAGGAAATAATAGAATATTTCTATTGCTGCTGTGTCAAAATCTGAGACACTCTAAGAAGGGAGCCAAATAAGAATGATCTTTTTTCCCTTCTTTCCAATATCTTTATTTCTAACTTTACCATGATGTGACTGAAAACTCATTTCAATAACTTGTGAAAAAGATTACTAGGACTACAATTACAGGCAGTTTCATACTGAACACAGATTTTTTTGAAAATCAAAATTAGATCAGCTGCCTGGGGAAATTTTCCACTATATTATTTGTAACAGCTTCAAGTTCTTCCTGTTAGTGCCTTCCCTTTTAAGGAGCCTTATTATCCTTAGCCTGGAATGATCACATAAAGAAAGGCACTTATTACAGAAGATATCTGGTTGGTTCTCATTTTAAAAAGTGAATAGTTAAATGCTTTAAAAGTCTCAGTCTCTCAGGTTTGCAGCAGAAGTTAAACTGCTTTCTTACAGTGAGGAGCTATTGAACCCACTTACTTTATAACCAAAGTATGAAATAGACATATGTACCGGTTTGAAAGCAAANCAGTCTTTTTTTCCCCTAGTGGCATGATGAGATGTATTAAAGCATATAACATAGAGGAAACTGAGTGGATATCCACTCATTATTGTTAGAGAGCAGATTTGAGTTTGCTTGTACAGAGCATAAACTCCTTTTCAACATGTGGCCTCAGCTTTCTTCCTTACCCATGCTGTGCTCTCCTCATGCAGTAGATTACACGTCCATTTCATCTGCAATGGCTGCACGAGGCGTTAAAGCCTTCCTGACAAAGAGATAAAGCTTCTTTCAAATAAAGTCACAGAATGGTTTGGGTTGGAAGGGACCCTAAAAATCATCTAGTTTCAACCTCGTGCCATGGGCGGGGACACCAGGAGCATATCAATACCTCTCTTCCCTCTCCAAACCAGGTAGACCTTTGCTCATATACCCCTGAGCTCTTCCTTTGCTGGGCTTAGGAAGCAATCGGATGCTGTCATACTGTCCTAGTACTTGCATATAAACACTCAGATTGCCAAATTGTTTTGTGGATCTCAAGCCTTTTTCTTCTCCTGCTTACTCTGTACATCCAAATTTTACTCCCTTAATCCTCAAGCTCCTGACAGACCAGATCCAGACAGATGTTTACTTCTTCCATGCCTTCCTGATCTGCCTTGGGCCTTTCCCACCCAGGCAGTAACGTCCCAGGCAGCTTCCTCAGCTCAGCATGGAAAGAAGTCACATCATGTCTTCTCCAAGCCCTGTTCTGTCTTCAGCTGCGGAAGGAGCTTGTCTTAGAAAATCCTTATTGCATTTCCTATCAGGGCTTGCACAGCCACTGGTTGCTCAGTGGGTGCTATTGTCCTCTTCCAGGACACATAGCCACAAGGTGCCCTCACTACTCTGAGCATCATCTCAGTAAGGAAATTTAGAAGTATATTATTCAAAAGCTGGTTTGAGAGCAGATCTTAATTCAGTTCAATACATATTGGAATTTTAGGAAACCTTGCAGTGAGGTTCATGTCTCCTAGTTAAGGAATTTGAAAGTTAGATGAATGGTTTGGATTAGGACAAAGCTCCTAGCCCTGTGCTTCTTCGACCGTCACTGAGAGAAGCAGGCAACTCCTGATGGTGAGCCACTGCATGTGAAGAGAGGAGCCTAAAACTGGTCTCAAAAACTGCCTTCTCTCCATACACAATCTAAGGCACCACAGGTGACTAGTAAGGATCTTGCAGAATAGCTTGGAAATATCCTTAGTTCGTTGAGAGGAATCTTCTGTGGTTTTCCTGTATCATCACAGAAAATAGACATGGGAGTGATCAGTGTGTCAGGTTAAGAGTAGATGTAAGTGTGGCTGTACCAGGGTAGGCTGAATGCTACACATTTCTGGAAGAGAGCCTGGCTGCAGCCCCAGGTTGCAGGATGGCATCCTAGTGTGTGGCTAGCCAAGGAAGGCTGAGTGGTATGCCCATGTCAGGCCTTGGCAGAGCCCAACTCTGCACAAACCCTTGGAGAGATGAGCTATCTCTTTGAGCTCTACACCTCTATGGAAATCAGATATTTAAATACAAAATTTTGTCCTAGTTGAAGATCTGGCCAGAAACGTATTTCTAGGCATGAATGTAATGAAAAGCAGCACCACCTCTTATCAATCTATTGGTATCCCATGTTAATGGCTGCCGTGTTCACTAGCCTGCCTGAAACTGTCGTCAGCAGCAAATCTGTGCACATTGCATTTTTCATCTGTCTTAATGAGGGAGAGCACTGGAAGTTTTACATTTGCAGAGTGTCATAAAAAAAGACAATTCTCACTCCTGTGAGGTGAAGCAAGTTGTTTTATTTGGATCACAGGAGTTGTCCAGGAATCCCGAAAGAAAATGAAAAGAAAAAGTTCAAAAGAAAAAATCCCAGGTGCAGGGATTAGACACCTGAGCAGCCGTCCGACTGCCCTTGCAGGAATCTGTGCGGTGCCAAGTGGGTTGGAAAGCAGGAGGCCGTGCCTTGACACCGGGCTCTCTGGACACTAGTCGGCCAGGGTGAGGAGCAAGAGCCAGAGCAAGAGCCAGGGGCCCCGCCCAGAAGCAAGCACCCAGAAGAGAGAGCCCCGAGGAGAGGTGGGGAGCCACTTAAATATCCCTCTGGCCCCTCCCCGGACCGCCCCTGTCCCTCCTCCATGGCCCACGGCGATTGGTGTGGCCGTGAGATGAGGTAACTCCTTCCCACCAATGGGCTCGTGTCTCTGGGGTATGAGGACAGGCCGATGTCGTTGCCTGTCTTTTGGCGGGAAGGAGCCTCATTAGTATTCCACGTTGCCATGGAGCTCGGTGACAGGGGAGGCTAAATTTAGAAAGTGCCGGTTAGAAACTGGTGTTAAGGGGTGCCTCTGGACTTAAGAAGGGGCTTTACAGAACTTGGAAAGAGATTACTAGGGGGTTTAAACAGCAGTAAAAACGAGTTTTTAAACAACAACATTAACACCTTTGAACTCTCAACCATATATAAACCTGTCTAACAATTAACATAAGCTAATTAACTGTTAACTTTTATTTGAACTGCCTGTTTCTGGTCCATCCGATGGGGCTTCTCCCAAGTTCTTGAAAATGCAAAAAGCCATATCGCTATTTCATTTATGATGCAGAGAGAAAACCAGACTCTAGAAAACAAGAAGATAATGGACCACAATCACACTGGAAATTTACACAGGCTCTGTTCACTCTTACCATTGACTAAAATGAGGACATGTTAAAGAATTGTCATTTCTAAATTGCCACTGCATCCAGAATACCCATATACAAAATCTTAGCATCTGTTATGGTCTGATTTTTGCGTTTTCCTATTTTACCTCATAAATGTCTGTGCTATAAAAAAAATAGTGGTATGTGCTTAACAGTAGACATAGTTTCAGTCTTTGGATCTGTATTAATCCTATGAGTTTCTCTCTCACGGTTTATTATGTCATCCAGATTTCAGTCTGAACCATCTACTCTTTTCCATATGTTCTTAGCAGGAAATGTGCATGAATTTAGAAACGCAGCAAGACATATGATATTCAATAATAAGAACATTTCGAAGACACACAAAAGAAAAAATCCAAATGAAAGTTGTCTCTGGCTTCCAGCCTCATTCAGTCAAACAAGATATCCAATATTCCTTAATTTGAAACTTTAAGTTACAGTAAAATATGTTTTGCTTTTCCTTTATTTAGCTGAGACTTTACTGTGGATACAGACTTAGAGAGTGTTGTTTTATATTTACTCACACTTAAGATTTATAATAATATCTAATATTTAGAATCATAGGAGGTTTTTCTTAAGTCTTATGCAGACAAAAGTAAACAATGCTTTAAAAGACAAGTCTCTGTATTTTGAAATTCAGTAAATATAGGAGTATGTGAGATGCCATAGCTTGGTTTATGAATTACATTTCAGAGTCTATATATATATATCAAATAACCTGATGTAACTGCCTAAAAAACCTAAATGTTATACACATGTCATATCAACAAGAAAACTGCAAATGATGTACAGGTAATGGTCTGAACCCAGAAAAATTATTCCCACATATATATTTCCCATTAAGAGTGAACTAAATAAACTGCCAGACCTTGAGCGTTCCTCCCTTGTGATCCTGCATCTAGAAAGGTGATGGAAGAGTAAGAAAACAAGAGCATGCTACTGCAAAAAAGCAACAGAACTCCAGTCTCCAGAGCCTTGTAGGTTCATGAAGCAAGGGTTAAGACAACGGAGAGGGGAATGGAAAAAGCAGAAAGGACAGATCATGGGAGTTATGCAAGCCAGAACTGCACACTGAATAAACCATGGATGTTCTGTAAGTCTATTTATTCCCATAAAGCTTGTCTAAAAGACTGTTTATTTGATCTCCATAAGAAAAAAAATTTTACAACAGGAAGTTACGTTTTTTTTAGGAGAAGAGACTGGTTTTTTCTATTCTGTTTTGTTTATTTACCTGTATGCAATATTTTATGTTATACCCTTCTTCTTCAAGGTAACCGGTGTGTAGTGTTTAACCCCTCCAGAAATATCAGTTAAGGGAGGAGGTGCTAGCAATGGCCTTCTGTCTTTGCCTGGTGGTGGTGGGTCTCCAGGCAGGCAAAAAATAGCCCACTGAATGGGGTAATCTGCTCCAGGGTGTCTGCAGAATTCACAGTCTGAAGGGAACAGGGAGGCTGGGGCAGGAGAAAGGAATGGATCTTCTTCATTCTTCTCCTCTAGCCCAAAGAAATGAGTTGGAATCAGGGGGTTTTTGCATCATATAAGGATTGGCATTAATGGTGCTACAGCCCTTTAGCTAGTAGGGTCTGATGTTGGCCTGGATGTTGTCAGCAGTGTCAGGCTGCACATCCCATGTCCACTCCAGGCCTGGCCCTGCCTGACGTGCTGTCACCAGTATGAGATCCACAGGTCTACCTCTCCACAGGATAGAAACAGCCAAGGGTGAACCACTCTAGAGCCTGCTAAGAACACTGGAGGCAAAACTTAACTACTCAGACTGCAGAAAGTAAAATTTAAAGTTATTTACAGAAAATTATTAAATTAATTCACAGAATTATTTAAGGTCATTATTAATTAAGGTTAAAATTATTCACAGAAGGGGTAAAGGTTTTGTTTCAAGACCATACACAGGCACAATTTATGGTCAGGATCATCAGTTCCCAAACTGTCTTCTGCAGACAGTCTTTTGTGGGGCATGAATCAGCAGCAGGCAGCAGATCGGCTGTACCCTGTCACCATTATAATGCTGCAATCTCATGAGCCATGTTCCGGGTGCTCTGCCAGAGATTTTTAAAGGGTTTTTCTGTCACTCTTCTTTCCTTATTTGAAATGGGTTTAAGCCTCCAAAGGATGAGTTTCTGTTAGCAGCAAATCAGAACCATATTCACTATTCCATTCAGCAAAATATTTCTATTTTTTCCTCTTATTAAATAAGCCTTATATTCCAGAGAAGATGGATTTCAAGTACATGCCTGTACAAAAACGCAATGTGAGCTGAAGCTCCTGCTCTGTAAAGTTCTTTAGACTGTGGTATGTAGAAAATTCAAATTTCTTCTGTGGATATTTTTGGTATTGTAACTGTGTAGTCTATGTGTACCAGATCTGTAATTTTAAGCTAGCCATAGGCAAACATGGCAAGTCAGTACATGTGAAAATCACTGGCTGTGACAGGTGTGGGCAACTGTAACAAATCTTCTGTACCTTAAATTAGTCATAAATACATGCTTTTCACTAAGCAGGCTCTCACTCACTCTTATAAAAAAGGTGACCATAGAAATCAATAGTGATTTAATTTGGTATCTTGAAATGAAAGACATATGTGAAGCCAGTAGCATCTATTGGCGAATTCACCAAACAACCCACATTTTTTAAATTGTTATTAAAAGAAGAAAAGATTTGCATCCCAGGGATGCAACCTCCATTGTTAAACTTTTTCGTTTGTTTGGCGTTTTTTCTTTTCCTTTGCACATGGAGAATTTAAAGTTCAACTATTGCTCTGCATATGTCCTGGCAAGGCTGCTGAACAGCAAACACCCCCAAGTTTGGCCAGTGCTCCATTCCTCCGTTCCGCAGGGAGTTCTTGGTTCATGTGTTTTTCATTCTAAGTTCTGCCTCCTCGAATGCTATTTCCTCTCTTTTGGTTTTCACCAAGGTCAAAGAAATCTTTAGCAAATAAAAATTGTGAACATCCAGTCATCTACTGGAAGTGTGCCCATCCGGTGTCTAAATAATAAGTTAATAGGTTCATGGAGCAGTCCTACCTACACTAAGTATAGGGCAGCTGAAACCTTCATCTGAGCACTTCCTCACAGCTAAATAGAGAGTACTTATCAAATAGAAGGCTCTTTTGTCTTGATTATGAACTGCAGAGAAATCAGTTTGGCAGAAATCACAGTTCTAGCAAACAAGGCTCTCCCAAGCTTCTGAAGTACATGACAGGGCACAGACCTTTCCCATTGGCCTTCACCCATCCATGAGCCAGAGCTGCAGAGGCCCCTACACAGAGGAGAAATGGTGGTAAGCAGTTGGAAAGCCCACCTACTGAAAATATGTCATATTTTAATAATACTACATGAAAATCATAGAGATTAAAATTCTATATAATATATTCAGCATGTTTTGGGGTTTATCTTGGGAAAATTACCCATAAAAAGAAAAACATGATTTAATAATATTTGTTAACTGCCACCAGATGCACTGTTGAAGCTGTCTGAAAGTCAAGAGTCACTACCTAACAGGATTTGTTATAGGAGATACAGTATTCATGGGGAACATTTGTCTCTGCAGAGACAAGAATGCATTTGGAGGTTGAGCTAGTCAAGTAAGTCACAGCTACTGATATTTCTTACAAATCTGGGCTTACTTTTCATAATAAGTAGGATTCAAGCTCATGCTGGTCTGTGGGAGACTCTACCAAGCTGAGTGTCTGAGCTGTGCATGAGCTGTAAAGGAAATCAGTCCCAGAAGAGCTCTCCTGGACTGCTGCCTCCATCTCGTCTAACCACCTTGCTGTACCAGTTTCCATAAACTAATAAGGTTCTGCCCTAAGATCATATTCAGGTTCCAGAAATGTAGGACTCTTCTGGTTAGAAACCTCCCTTTGCCATTTGAAGTAATCTGTGTCACAAAATGGCACCCATACTTACCTTTGCTGCAGGTTCCCCACCTGATACATCTGACCACATTTATGTTCTCCATGGTCACATCACATATTGTGTCATCTGGTAACCAAATAGTCTATTCCCAAGCTTTTTTTCATAGCTTCCTGCTCGGGGAAAAACTATGAGTCCTAAAGTGCCTGACCTAACCTTTTGGGTTATTTAAATTCATCCTATTTCTATTATTCCAGTTCTGAAACTTATCCAATTCTTCCTGTACACTGTCCTCCTCCACATTCACACTATATATTGCATTATCAGAAAATTTCAAGAGCACAGTACTACTTTTTCTGCCAAAGTTGTTAAACATGTTAAATAGGATCAGTCCCTAGACACATCTTGGAAGAACTCCACCGGTAACTTCCTTTCAGTTTGGTATTTTTCCTTTCAACATGATCTTTCATTTTTTTCCACCTCACAATTCTTCTGCTAATCCAAATTTTCTCCAGCTTAATGAGCAATTTCCTATGCAGCACTGAGTCAAGCTCTTTCCTGGTAACTGAGTTGTATCTCATTCTCTCAAAAATTTAAAAAAAAATCAGGTTATTCAGACGTGATCTACTCTTGTCATTTCATTTCCATCTTCATGTCCTTATTTGCTTATATCCAACATGTATTTTGAAATTTCACATATTCTTGAAGCCAGACCTGTGGTTGACGAGACTCTTCTTCTTTTTTGCTTAAATTAGATCCAACGCTTGCTTTTTCAAGGAAGATCTTTCATCTCCAATAAACACATTCAAAATCTTTGTTAGCAGACTTGCAGTTACTTTAAGCAGTTCTTTTTTCCAGGATGTGCCTCCACTGCAAGCTGACTCAGTCACATTAATCTCTTCAGATTTTGGCGTCCACCTTAGATGTGGTTAATTCCATTTCCATTCACAAATTACCATTAGCAACACAGCCTTGTTTAACATCATCATCCCTGTTGAAATCTGAGCCAAGATATTCATCTTGGGGCCGTATCTGTATTATCCTCAACCTCACCATCTTCGCTGAGCAGTGCTTATAAATCATCTTTTTGTTTGTGTGGCTAAAAAAATCTCTATTTGATTTAGCTGTGTTTGAAAACCCCAACCAAGTTTGTCTTTTGGCAATTCTTATTTTATCCATACACCTCCTGACCTCTAAGACTTAATCCTGTTAGCTTAACATTACTCTCTTTTTCCATTCTACATAGGACGTCTGCTTGTTCTGAATAGGTTATTTCTGAGCTAGGTAATCACCCAACTAAGTCTATATCCCTTCCCTTGATTTTGGTTGAGGCCCCAGAGAAAAGCTGCACCTTTGTCATTCAGAACTTTCAGCTCACTATTATATTCAAGTTCATGGGTTTCCCATTTCAGTGAACTGCATATTTGAAACTGAAAATGGTAGTTTCATTTTCAACTAGAACTACCTGGTTTTACCTGGTTTAAATTAGTCAAGTCAAGATGTCTAGATCTGGTACAACCAGTTCTTTTCCGGTGTCCAAAGGTATAATCCAAACTGCATCTAATTGAATGATCTGTATCTGGTTTAAAGTTTACTTGCTTAAAAGACTGTCAGCTATCTCAAATATTAAAGACAGAAGCAAAATTTATGTTAATCCTTCTGACTGAAGCAGAAATGCAGAGATTTCTATCCAGAATCTGAGCTGGTATAAATCTGTGTTGCTCTGCTAAAACTAGTTGAGCTGCAAAAATTTAAGCAGACTCTTTGTCACGACAAACCGGATCAGACACATGACAAGCGCAGCACGCTTTGGTTTAAAGAGCTGGCTGAGATACCTCATTCTCTGCGAGCTTTCACAAGCCAGAAGGACATTTTATGGCACCATTTATAAGCCTTATCCCCTACACCATCAAATAAGGACACTCCTATCACTCCTGCTGCCATTGAAAAAGCATCTCATGTAATTTATTGTCTTTCATTTGCTTTCAAAAGAAGCAAGGAAGTTTCATTAAGTAGGTGGGAGAAGCTCAAGGCCCTTTTCACACTCACATGTTTTCTCTTTGTTGCTGTTTGTACAGGTGCAGCGAAAAAGACTCAGAGGGCGTATTCATAAAGACAGGACTTGAGAAATGCCACTTTAAATTGTTTGAAATCAAAGGTTTTGGTAGCTCATAAACAGGGAGCTTTTTTTTTTCCCTAGGACTGTGAATCTAAACATAAGGAGCTACCTTCATGTACAAATACATTTGACGTACACATGTAACTACCATCAACATCATCTGCCTTTGTGGATTGTGGGAACAGGCCCTTTACATTTATGCTCACTGAGAATTTCAATACTGAAAAAAAATAAAAACCCAACAAACCAGATTCTCATAATCAACCAGCTCATTTTGTATGTTGAAATACAAGTATCCAATGAGGATGTCAGGAAGCCTGTACTCCATCCAAACTGACCAATTTAATGCTTGCTGTAAGCATACTTCCAGACTAGCATCTGGAAATCTTAAATGAACAGAGATAGACATAGACACCCTTAGACTCTGGGAAATAATTAAAGTTGGAATAAGAACACATTTGTGGACCAGATCATCAGCTGGTATAAATCAGCACAGCTCCAGTCATTCCAAAAAAATAATGCCATTTTATGTTCAAGTGCTGGCTGGGTCCTGTAACTTTCCTTTGTGATTAATTTCAGTGCAATCATTTGCTGGAACATGCTGTTGGACCAAGCTTCCTGAAGCATTACTTTTACAAATCTCTTGTGTGCTCTTGGACCACTGCCTGTAGCACACCCTTCTGCATTAGGTCTGCTTTTCTCCAAACAGAAAGCTCAAGGTTTGGGATTTTTTTTGAAATTTTATTTTAAAAATAAGATGAAACCCAAATTTTTGCTGAACAGTTACCTTATGCTTATCACTTTTCGCTCTTCTAAGAATCAATGGCACCTGACTTTTCATTCTTTGCCACTCTTTGATTAGATTGTCCTTAGGACAAATCATGTTGGTATTTTCCATTCCTCATGTACCATAGAATCCCACTGGGTTTAAGAGTGGAAATCCATCTTCATGGCAGAGCAGAAGCAGCCACAGGCTGCTGTGAGGTGCCTCCAGTGCTGAGGGTGTGACAGTTGCCAAGGCAGTTCTGCCCTGGCTGGCACCCACTCACACAAGGCCCTGTAAGTGCCCGGTACTCAAGGAGCCACCACCGCACAGGTCAGCACAGCCAAGGTTCCTACACCCTGCTTTTTGCAAACCAGTCTAGGAGGTCTCCAGAGCTGGAATCTTTTGCCATGGGAGGGTGTACAGGTGGTCCTGTCAGCTTTCCAGTGGTATGCCAGACCTGCCAGATTTCCCTCCCTGAACGCAGTAGTCCTAATAAGTACCCTCCTGCTGGGACCTCAGGCACCACACCCAGCCTCCTGGCTGTCTTGGAAAAGCCTGCATCACCCAGCTTGGGGCACCATGAGAGAGAAGCCACAGCACTGTCTTGTGGCTGGGGAAGTGTCACCATGAGAGACTGTGCACTCAAAGCCCCCCAACCGGAGCATAGCGTTCCACCTTGCAGCCTCATGCCCAAGCAGTCTGTGGTGAAATGCACCCAGGTCTGCTCTCCCAGCAGACAATCCCTGAGAAATCAGTCTAAGGGCATGCCTCACAGTTACCATGCAGCTCCCCAGCCGTACCTGGCACATTTTCTTTTCTATGTATTTACCACTGAAAAAAAAAGGGCAATTTACCTAAAATATTGCATGTTCATTCATACATTTCAGTTAAGCAGTCTTTGAAAAAACACAGACACTTGTGAGTTGGCTCATCACAGTCTGTGTTCCCTTTACCTTCTTCTCTCTCATCTCTTCTTCGGCAGTGCCAACCAGAACCTACGAACACATGAGGAAATGTAGGGATCTGTACAAGGTCATGACTTTTTTCAAGGCCATGGTAAAAATAATCCTAAAATATTCTACAACAGCGTCTCTCTCAAAATGTGGGAAGCCATTGCTCCTGCAGGAAGGAAGGCTCACAACAGTGTTCAGAATGATGGCAGCTGTTCAGTTGTCCTCAGTCACCCACAGACACCTTATATTCCCCATTACAGGGGGTAAGTACAAGGCTGTACAGTCTACAAGTGTTCAAAGACACAAAGGACTTGCTAAGAGTCTTTAAGCGTTTGCAGAGACTCATTTCCTTCAGGGCACTGGACTAAATGCAGATATGTGCAGTCTTCTGCTTATGAGAAACTGAGCTGCTGAG
Organism: Aleadryas rufinucha; assembly: GCA_013397815.1. Classification (NCBI taxonomy): domain Eukaryota; kingdom Metazoa; phylum Chordata; class Aves; order Passeriformes; genus Aleadryas; species Aleadryas rufinucha. The sequence goes on from VZTH01000550.1 coordinate 353,472, forward strand.
GATGATGCCTCAAGAAATGAGCCAAAAGTGTATTTCACCACACAATACCTACCAGCAGCACAAGACATGATTTTCAGCTCTCAGAAAGACAAGGAAGATTGTTCATTCAGAGTTATCCATGCTTCCTCTGTGACAGCAACTTGCAGAATAACTTCTGGGTGCTTTGGGTTTGTGTTTCCAGGTCCTGATTTGCAGAAGTATTAAGTACTCATATGGAAATCTCCATCTGGAATACCCCAGATTTGACTAGATATGACCTTGAAAGACCTGATCTGATTTCAAAGTTGCGTATAACTTCAAAATTGGCCCTGCTTTAAGCAGGGGGGTGGATCAGATGGTGCTTTCTAACCAGAATTATCCTCAGACTTCAGCTGCCACTGCAGTCACTAGGAGCTCTGCCTTCAACAGACGTGCTCCAAAAAATCAGAGATTTTCTGCTCAGCACCCAAAATTATTCAGAACTTTTGAAAATATTGCACCTAAACACTGCATCTATAAAACAGAGCAAATAATACCAACATGATTCACAAGCAAGGGTTGAAAATTGCGTATGAATCTCTCAGCTATTATTTTGCAAGCATTAGAAAAGATTCTGAGGAAATCAGAAATTTACTGCTGAGACCAGGGCTGGGGTAATGTAAAGGGACAGAGCTCTTCATGGAACCATGATTCTTAAACACAAGACTGAAAACTCATTTGTTAAGCCCAGTCTGTTCAGTGTTGTTTCTCTGAAGCATGGCTTCTCTGCAGAAGGTAGTATGTCTCCATGGAATTGAAAACTGTGGCAGGCTTTCATTTTTTATTTGTGCTCAAAAGCATTTATCTTTTGAAAATTAAGTTTCAACAGGACATTCCAATCGACTAGATACAATTTTACATCAATATTGAAACAGCCTTTTTTATATTATTATTATTGCCCTGCTAAACTTTAAAGTATGAAAATTGAGGTCTGGAAGCTTCAATTACAGCAGATGCCTTGAGTTTGAGTCAGAGTCACTGATGAGTATTGACAGGGTACTATGCAAGCAGAAGAAAATGCTCTGGAGTGTAGACACACATATGTATCTAAGTGAAATCTACTTCACTCAGCAATTAATCAGATTAAGAAGTCTACTGAAGTAACCGAGATTTCATTTAAAACATTTCTCATGGGTAGCTACTAGCAGTGATGGCAGAAACAAGCCTTCAAGACTAAAAATAGTAAGCATTCCTATTATGAGTTTTGTTCAAAGCTCAAAAATGAAAATGCTGTGAGAACAAGAGAATAGAAGCCTAATGAAAACATCCCTCTTTGCCTCTCTCTCTGAA
>VZTH01000551.1:7342-47412 GCA_013397815.1 Aleadryas rufinucha
CGCCGTGCCCCTCCCTCCCGGCCCCGGGGTCCCCCCGCCGTGTCCCTCCCTCACGGCCCCGGAGTGCCCCCGCTGTGTCCCCCCGATCCCCGCTGTTCCCGGCACTATCCCCGGTTACCGGCAGGGGGCGGCGCGGCGCTGCCCCCCCCACTCCTCTTCCTCCCCCTNTCCCCCCGCCCGCTGAGGCATCACCGGTGTGGCGACCCGCCCCCTGTCGCGACACCCGCCGCCTGTCGCGACACTCGCTCCCACCTCGCCTCCCCGGGGTCTCCCCCGCTCAGCGCGGAGCTCCCAGGCCCCCCGGTAGCCCCGGCGCCCTCGTTACCTGTCCCTGGGTACCGCGCACACGGCCCGGGATCGCGATAGTGCGTCAGCCATCGCGACACAAGTGCCGTCGGGGGAAGGGGGGATTGCGGTCGCAGTGCGAGCACATCCTTTGTGTGCTTCTTTCCCAAGAAAAGTGTCTTTCTGCGAGAGAATCGCAGGCTGGTTTGGGCTGGAAGGGACCTTAAAGCCCATCTCGTCCCAGCCCCTTGCCATGGGCAGGGAGCAGGTATCGTCAGTAAATCATCCGTCGTTTTTATTCCCTACCAACCAATTTTCAAGTGTCTGAAGAAGAAGAAGAAGAAGAAGAAGAAAACTGCAGAGCTGGACTCCTCTCTTGTCAGTCCACTCGTGCAGCAAAGTACTGAGATGGTTTTGGTTCTGCAGCGTGTGAACCTCCCCGAGCAACACCTGCGAGGGCTCACAGACGTCTCTCACCCTCCTTTGGTATCACTAGGTACAAGTTTAGGATAAATCACAGATGCAGGTTGATTAGTTCAACCAGAATTTGTTCTGCTCACTTCTTGCTACAGTCCTTAATTCTTCTGTAGTCACATTCTCAAGGAAATATAAGTTTATCTGGAAAACTTTTTGCAGCAATACTTCTTTTCCTCTTTATTGCACAAACCCGGTTCTTTGTTGCTCCGGTCGCTGCGGGAGAGGAGGGAGCTGGGAGCTCTCAGGAGATGAGGTTGGGTTCCTAAGTGATGTCATTTGTGCTGGAGCAACGGTGGTGACTTTGTGATGGAATAAATCCTCCTGGACGTGTCGGGGCTTTGTGATTGTGTGTGTGTGTGTGTGCACTGTGGAAACTTTGTCTGATTCAGCAGCCGGCTGAGAAAATTCCGTGCTCGGTGCTCCATAGGCAGTGAGGGAATAGAGTGATGAGAGCTGCATTTTCCTTTCAGCCTCTTTATTTCTGATCAGGGCTTTTTTCAGCTTAAGAATTTGGACTTGTTGGAGTCTGGTCGTTTAAGTGGGTGCATAAAGCAGTGGGGAAAGATGATGTCGAAGGGTCTTAAAGGTATTAGAGGTGGAGAGAGCAGAGTTTTGCAGCCAGCAGGAGAGTGAAGGATTCAGGGAGAGCATTCAGGTGGGTCTGGTGTCCTGTAAAGCCAGTCCAGAGGGTCTGGAAACTTGGAGGGGAAAAGCAGTGATAACAGAAAGCAAACTTGAAAGCAAATGCACTCACTATTAATTTTCAGCAGAGGAAGGTTTGGATCAAAAGCGAGTAAGAGTCAGAGGGTGAGGTTTGCAATTAACACAGAATCTGAGCTCTCATGGAGAAATGCTTCCATTAAAGAAAGGCTATTTATTTTCCAAATGATATTTACACTGGGTAGAATTTCTGAGGTGAAGAAATGAAAATTGCCCCTTGTCTGGGGGAGCACAGGTTGAGCAGGAGCTGGAAGAGGAGTTGATGAATTGGCTGTAATTCACAGGCATCGCTTCAAATATTTTCAATATTTCTCAACTATTTTAAGAAGCTGTATTGAATTCCAGCCCAACCAGCCTGATAGTCTGGAGAGAGGAAGGATGCGTATTGCTGGAGCAAGAATTAAGCAAAAATAGATAAATCTGACATAATGGATGACAAGGGAAAGCTGATTGCTGAAAGATGCTGGCATGCTCTGTTTTTGCATGCTTGGCATATATTCTGTTGTGTTACATGGCTTTTGAAGTGTAAAAAAAAAGAAAGAAATCTCATTTTGTGCTGAGATAAAAGAAAAGGCAGGTGCTTAAATTCTGTTAAGGATCAGCTTTGATACTGACATGAAGGAGTGACCTCGCTTGCATTTACCCCCCTGTCATTTTGCGAACTTCTCAATTGAATAAATAATTCACTTAGCACCAAATAAATGCCATTTAATAAGATGGTATTTTTGATCCCCCTTTCACTTCACATTGCAAACAGTTTCACACTTTTTCAGCTTGAGCACAGTCTGGGGTGCTATTTCTGTTAATAACATTAAAAATATGTTGGAGAATGTCCACATAGTATTGTTTTTTCTCCAAATGTGAAATTAAGGAACTGTTGTGTTCTGTGCAGCTTGGATATTTGCCTTCATTTAAGCCTTATTTGTATTTGTTTCAAGTTGTCCTCTGATAGATAAGCTTTTATATCTGCATTTGCTTCTGGGAACTGTTACCAGATCAAGAGGAGAAGTAAGGATTTTTGTCAAGGACTGAAGTATCTCTGTTTCCCACAAGCTCAGACAATGTGCAGGAGCCTCAGCTTGCATCCTCTGCTGCACTTGCTGAAATGCCTGGATGCAGGATAGAAACTTTTATCAGTGTTTCCAGTGCAATATTTTACTTTTTCACATTGGTTTGTCCATTCATTTTTATTCCTCTTCATTTTTGACCATGAATTGTTACTGGCCAGCATAAGGAGATGGGGAGAGGAGGAAGTAGAAGGTGTTGGCCTGGCTGCCCCCACGCCAAAAACCTCCATCATCAAAACATTTTACGTCCTGTATATTCCTGGCTCACTCATCTTCAGTGAGGAGAGTCACAGATTTATGAAGTGAGAGATAAAGTAATGTCCATTCTGTATTTCTCTAAAGCTTGCTAACTTGCAGGATTCTGGGATTTATGGAATTGCTAAATACACCACCAAGAACGTAGCCACAGCCTGATTTGTTTAACAGATGATCAGCACTTTTAAATAATTGCTTTAAGAACGTAGTTCACTGAAATGCTACGCCCAGCAGGTGAGTAACAGGTCACTCTGTTGTGTAGTACACTGTATCCAGGGCCTGCTGACTCTTCAGAGGCTGTTTTTGGGGTAAGATGCCCCTGAGGATGAGTAAAGGTTTCACAATTTTCTGCATCTGTAATGAGTCTATCACCCCACCCTTTCAATTTGCAACATTTGAAACGTTTAAACAATTTTAAACGTTCTCAAACTAGGAAGTGAAGTGAGTAATTGAATTTTTTATTCCTTGTGTGGTATGCCACATTCCCATTTTCCCATTGTATTTTGTGACTCGTGTTAAAATCTTCACCACACAGATCTTGGAGCAATTTTTTCGTTTAATTGCAGATCGTTACTTTGACTGTGAATGCTAAAATGAGTTTGTCACACTATTCATCTTTCTTCTTTCCAAAAAAAAAAGCTTTCCAAATACTGTTTTAGGAACAGGGCTCCTGAACAGGCATTCTGCTGGCTGACATCCAGAAAAGTTGTTCTGAACTTTGCCCAAAGATATTTTTCCAAGGGGCTGTATTCTTTCAAAAGCTGATTTTACTGTCCAAGCAGGGCATAGCTTGGCCTACACCTGGAGCTGACAGAAACCTCTGTGTTCATGTGCTGCTCATTTCTGTGTTTTTAGTAATTTGATTTAAATGGACACTTAAACAGCAGCTGTAGCTCATGGCTGATCCAGCTTCATAGATCCTATAGGTTCCTTTTCCTTATTTCAGCACATTCTGTCTGGGTGTCCCTCCATGCCTCCCCACTCATTTTGTATTTGTTCTGTTGTTGCTATAATTATTCCCCCAGTGTGCCTAGGAATTATGCTTCGTTTATGTATTCCCATTGCTTAACTTGTTTATGCTGCGTGTGAAGATTAGTCCAAGTTTCCAGTGTTTCTGAAGAAAATGGTGACATTTCATTCTTGGAATAATTTCTCAGGAATGTAGTTTGGCTGCAGCGTGGCTTTGGTAGGGAATAGTGGGGGTGTAGCACTTGGGGATGAAAACTGGGAAAGATTTTTCGTGTGAATTCCCAAGTCCCGTGCAGGGATTCTGGAGCGCTTGGAATGCGCGGAGCACTGGCTTGTTGATGTATTTAGAGATAACTGCACTGCTCCAGGCTTTTAAATAGATGCATTGATGGGTGTGCTAGAGGGAAATGTCATAGAAAACAGGTTCTCTGTAGATGCAGCATGTCTGAGACAAACCTTTAAGTACAACTCTGCTGAATTAGGCGACAGATCTGTGGGTTCTGTAGGATCTTCTGTGGGCAACGAGTGCAAACCTTTAATTCCTTACGATGTCTGTAGTAAAGGTGATGTAGAAAAGGTGAACCATGAAAGTGCAGCTATTTTTAGTATTAAAGAAAAAAAAAAAAGCAGTCAAAAAATGATCTACTAAGTGATACATTGCTGACGTCTGTAGTGCAGCCAACCCAATTAAGGTGCCGTATATTGTTTCCAGCAGGATTCTGATTGTTTCTAATTTGGGAACCATGCGAGAGCAAGTGGAAATAGGTGAAACTCTGTGCTCTGCTCTTCAGAGTGGCTCTAGCATCCAGTTGTTCTCTGTAATTTCTCTCCTCATACTGGGACAATCTCCCTGGCCTGGCTAAGGTGGGAGCCACACGCAAATGAAATATTCCTACGTGTTTTTGTTGGTAAAATATCACGTAAGTCAATATTGAGCGCTGTGGATTCTTTTCTCATTTCCTGGCCCCGGCATATCCTTTGCTGTATCCTGCTGCCCCTCTCCTTGCCTTTATGTTAAACTTGGAGCGTGCATGTTGGAGGATGTGTGTGTCACAGTCCTGCCCTTTCCTGTCCCTGTCCCTTGCCACTCATTTTGTTCCTCTCCAAAGGCAGTTGCTGCGTGGAAAACACTTTGAAAAAAATATAAAATATATAGGGTGACTGTCTTGAGCCAATAGCACACATATATATGTATATATGTATAGATATAGTTTAAATTCTGTTGGAAGGAAATAGCATTGTATGAACCTTTTTCAAAAAATTATGCAGGTGCTCCCACTCTCCAAAGTAAACTTCCTCCTCTGCTTATCTTTTTTTAAACCTGGAATGAAAAACAGCATGTCTTCTTAACATCTGGGAAGGGGAGCCCTTCATGCCTACTTTATATTCTTTTATCCAGCATTGTTCTTCGTTCATCCTTCTGTTCTGGCACCGGTTTTCTTAATTTTCTGTCTTCTAAGCTGGAGGAATGTCATGTGCTTTGGCTTTGTTGTGGACAGGGAAAATTAGGGATTTGCTTGCGCTTCTCTTCCAGCTCATCAGTGTGTTCTGATTCTGGGTTGGTTTTTATTTTCTTCAGCTACAGCAAAGCCCTCAGCTTTTGCCTGGAATGGGTGGTGTGTTCCTGGAGCTGGTAATTTGTGCATCCCTTGACTTTAAATTGTTCACAGCTCTGCTGAGCATTTGTGAATGAGCGCGGAGGGAAATCAATATGTGAAAAAGCCAGAGTAGGAGAGGGAAAACAGCTCTTCCAGCACCTTTTCCTGGTCACACCATTGCCTGATTTAGTTTTCGTGTCTGTGAACTCTTTAGTGTTTAAATTTAGAAATGGATTGTTTTGGAACAAGTCACTTTTAAGATCGTTTCCAGGAGATTTGTGTGTAATTTAATCCCATTCAGGTTTGCTGCTCTCTGATCTGCTTGTTCTGCAAGACTTCAGGTTCTCTATATCCCTGTACCTCTCCAACTATTTTCTACAAATCTGTTGGCGTTTTTTTCCAGTCAAACCTGCAGCAGCATTTATGAATCCTTTTATACCTTTTCTATTCCCTGTTTCTATTCATTGACAAGGTGGTGTTTGTTATAATAACCTGAAGGTTTTAAAAAATGTGACTTCAGTGTCTCTGAAGATCTCGTTAGTGATTATTATTCAAATACTCTAGAAATTGAATGTGTGTACGTTAGAAATTAGCCTGGATATATTTAGTATTTCTGCTGTGTATTCTCTTATATTTACTATTAAGTTCCAACACTGCTTAGTTTAATATTTTTGGTCGTCTTTTTGCTTAGCGCATATCAATGAGTGAAGTTGCTGATGAAGAACAAAAAAAAATCTTCTCAGGATGTGACAGTCCAACATAACATCTCAACCACTTGAGTTTAAGTTGAGACAGGAAAGAATTAAGATTTTTCCATACTTCCATCTAGTGTGCATGAAGGAAATTGCATCCACGGCTAAAATCCCAGCCATTCTCCTAGCAGTTCCAGTTGGGCAAGGATCATCTCATCCACTGGTCTTTGTTAAGCAGTTACTGCTGATGAACTGACAGGTTTGAGATCCAAGTATTTATGTGGTGGTACCTTTGTGATGTCCATAAAATGGTGACGTGTGAAGTTTGAGAAAAATCACCTTTCACCATGTGGTGTTCGTGCTCTCCTTCACTGTGTTCTGCTCTATTTACTTGTCACTCCGTGCTAGGATTTCAGCTGCTTGATTTATGAATTATTGCTATTGAAATAAAATTAAAGTGGCTGTTCAGTTATTTAAGAGCCAATTAAATCTGATTTTATTCTGATGTAACATTTCCAGTGAAAGGGCATAAAACTCAGTCTGTGGGGGAAAGTTAGATCTAAAAATGGTTAGTGTTTATTTTTTATAATCTGTCCTTTCGACAGCTTGGCTTGGCAAATAAAATCCTTTGCAATCTCACAGCGGTGACTGCAGATGTTAGAAGCTGCTCTGTATGAGAAAATAAAACAGGTTTGGTGCTTTCAGTGATCCTGTATAAACCTTTAGCTGTAGCTGCTGGTCGGAGAATGTATCCAGCCAGGAGAAAGGAATTTGCAAAGCTTTTGCAGAATATAATTTATTTACCAGCCTTTGGTGACTTTGAAAGGTAGAAACAAAGGCTCTTTTGGGACGAACATTTCTCAAATCGTGGGCTGTGCCGTCCTGAGGGGATCGGTGTTAGAATTAGTTGAGTTTCCAGTATCAGATTGTGCTAATTACTGTGAGGTCCCCGCTCACAGGGGACACTCAGGACGAGATGCTTTGAGAAGTGCAGCCCAAGAACCTCGTTCATGCACGGACAGGGTTGGGTCATTTGTGTTGTATTGGAGAGCCAAACTCACTCTTAAAAATCTCCTGGGGCATGGACACTCCAAAAAACTAAAGTCACCAGAAAATATCCTGCCAGGAGTTGTAGTCCTGCATTTAAATATCAATAAATACAGCAAGTGGAGAATGAGCAGGTACTTCTCATTACATGTGGCAATTAAAACGTGTCTCTTGATAGTGGTATTTCTTATTAGGGGAAATGACAGCGCCAATCCCAGTTTTATTCTGACAATTTCACACCGCACATGATGTCTTCTGTGGGCAAGAAGGGTGCTGGCTGAGCCTGTTTCGAGATGAAGAGCCTGGTTTGCCTTATTTTTTTTATTAAAAATAAATCATATTGATGCGGATGTAATTTTATTTGTGACTAGACAAGCCTGCACTAGCCAGCTCTTGGGTTTGTGGCGTCTGTCTCCAACAAGATCATAGATACGGAGAAAATGATTTATTTTAGTATCCAGTGCTTAGATAAAACTCTGGTTTTGTGCAGATGGCACTGAAAGGATAACACATAGCTCGGACAATTTTGTATAAAGCGCCATATATTTCTACCAGAATCCAAATCTTCAGTACATCAGTAATATTGAGGTTTATATTTTTGTACTAACCTGGGATTTTTTGGTGTGTAGAATTAATTGCTGAGTGTAGAGGTTGGTGGGGATGCTGTACTCTGGCTGCTCTGTGCATCTTGGAGGGTCCTTCCAGCTGCCCAGCCTGGCACTCTGAAGAGCTGTTGGGAATTGTCTGGTTGATATTGGAGAATGCTTTGGGGTTTTGGGATGGAAAACATTCAGGAGCGTGAGGGTGCTCAGCTTTTTGGAGAGGGTTGGAGATGGCACAGGTGTTTGGGAGGGACCTGCTCCTCCCTCAAAGGCTTTTATAGAACACTTTAGTAGAGCACAATCAAATTCTGATAGCGGCACTAATTCTAAATAAGTGTTTGCTAAACAACGTTAATGGATTTAAAATGTTTTTAGGAATAGTTATTAGTCCTTCAGTCTCGTATGGTGAAGGGAGTTTTGTCTCGATGGGGGGCTGCCATTTTAATGCTTCCTGGCAGGAGGCCTATTTTGATCATGCAAATTAGGTTGGAAAAAGTAGGCTAAGCCATTAAAAAGTAGGAGAGATCATGAAATTTTAAATTTTTAAGGTGACTGTTTCTCTAATTATTAACATTTTTGTTATCATCATTCGCGTATGTCACTTCATTTCCCTTAATTCTCGTGTCCTCATCCCTTAACTCTGACAGCCTCAGTGCTGGTTGTTCTTGCATCCACTGCTCCAAGTGGAAGCCTTAGTCCATTGGCTATTTTATTCCCAGCAAGGTGCTTGGAAATAGTGCCACGTGGTGTGTTTTGCCATATAATTAGAAATGCAGATACAGGCTTTTTTTCTTGCACCATGGTTAATTTTTTCCTATTCCGTTAACATTAATAGGGACTGAAGGTTAAACTTACGTAAACTCCGGGTATTTGCAGGGTTCTTGTTGGCAAGGGAATTCGTTCTGGGAAGTGGGAAAGGGGCACATGGGTGAGGATTGGAGGCAGTGTCCAGAGAAGGCTGCATCTCGGGTGGGAAGACACCAAGGCTTTCACCAGGATCTCTTCAGGGTTTCATCTTCCCCGTCGATTTCTGGGCAGGAGGATGGAGTGACACAGCACTGATGGAACACAGGGTCCCTCTGGGGGTGTGGGGAAGAGCCCCCTGTTCCCCCCACGAGCCACATGGATCCTGAATCCTGCAGGAACACTGCAGCCCATCCCTCACATCCTACTCCTCCGGGCAGCGAGTGCGTCGGCAAAATAACTGCCTTGGTGCCCACAGGCTTGCAGGCTTCATTTAATCCTATTAATTTTTAATAGAAATTAATATTAAGCCAGCATGCTTCGAACATGGCTTTGCCTGTGCCCAGAAAGACCCTCAGCTCATGTTTGCTTTGGAGTGTTGGATCCTGCAGGAACAAGACCCTCCTGTAGCAATGTGGGGCTTAGAGCTGAGGGATGCTGTCACCTTCAGCAAGTCCAGTAGCAGCACCCTGTTCCACCTCAGTGATCACAAATGTTGGTTGGATTTCAAATGTCTGTCTCCAAAAGGGGTGTTGGGTGTGCCATGCATGGATAAACGGAGAGGAACTGGGGATTTCTGGCTAAAAATGTGCCGCAAATGTATTTGTGTCAGTTATCACTGTGCTGACCTGACCGGAGTCTGACGGAAAATGCCAACATTTGGATATCAATTTTACAAGGAGTTCAATAAATATTGATTTATGCAATTTGGGGATGATGTTGTGCAAAAAAACCCCATATTTTTAATAGCCATTTTCAGCTTTGCTACAGTTGATGTTCTGCAGCCTCCTGAACAGTAAACTCGAAACAGGAAGGTCGACTCTTGGAGCTGATGGTATCTTTGTCCTTAAGAGAGATTCTGGGAAAGTAAGCTGCATTCCTTAGCTCTTGCAACCCTTTTTAATTGTTTTTTCTCACAACCTTAGCCTGATCTTATCACCTAAGTAATTGTTGCATCATATTTGCTTTATTCTCCCTACTGGGAAGTCAGATAATTGCTTTATACCTTTTAATGGAAAGTGTTTGGGAAGCCTGTTACCTCCGGGACATAGATGAGCAGTGCAGCAACTGTTGCAACAGTTGCATCTCTCCCATTTTTCTGAAGCTGGATGGGAATCCAGCAGGAGAAGGCCTGGATGGCTGGCACCTTCTCTAGAATTGAGTAGCAGCCATAAAGTTACTTGGTGTTTTAAACCCCATCATAAAAGTAAAGCTGCCAGCTCTGCTGTGCCTCGTGTTTGGGTATATCTCATCTGCGGGAATATTCAGCCAGACTTCTCCTTATGAAGTAGTATTGTAGGGTATTAATTATTCATAGTCAGTTTAATTCTTCTTTCTTGCATATTTAATTGTAATAGCATGCTGTATGTCACAGTGATTTCCCAGAAGAACTGTACACCAGAGGCAAACCATTCAGGTATATAGTCTTAAATACGTCCGTGCTAATCTTTGTTGTTTAATTTTGGAGCAGAATGGGATATTATCAGATGTTTCTTGCAGGGAAACAATTATGCAAAATCATGATTTCGCTTAATCTTTTCAGCTGAAATTCTCGAGCTGAAATAGCTGGTTTGATTTCCACTGATGACGTTTACATTGTCTTGCTTATTTTATGAGGAAAAAATGCTTAATGGGAGGGAGGACGTGACTTTTGTTTTCTTCTCTGAAGCGAGGGAGCCTTTATCAAAGACTTTGGAAGTGTCAATCGATTCCTTGCAGAAGATGAAGGAAGGGAATAAGATTTTTATTGAGTTTTTTCCAGTGATCAGAATAGCAATGCCAAATGCTTGTGTGATTAAGATTTTTTTAAACATTTTTTTTTAACGACTGGGATGGGCTCTTAGTGCTTGATGTGAGAAAATATTGGAGGCACAGGAACTGCAAATGCATTCACAATTTGATTTGCATTACCCTCCTTCCAGAGCTGTTTCACGCTTGTAAGGCACTTGGTGAAGCCGAATCCCTCGTGTTTGGAGAGCGGGATTGTTCTCGGAGATTTACCGTAGGAGTTTAAACTTCTGAAAAATCTGTTTACAATGTGTCTGAACTGGAGGATAGAGGACACAGTAGAGACTGTTATCTGTTTACTGCTCAGATAAGGAGGTGGAATAGATTGCTGGCCTGTTTCTGAACTCTGCTTAATGAATGGTTGCTAGGCAAATTGCATCTCAATCAGCTTAATCCTCAAGATGTCATTTACAGGTCTGCTCTTTGTGAGGGCCAGAACCGTGCGCTTTCAAACTGCACAGGCCAGAAATTGCTAGCAAAGCAGCTTAGAATAGCTTGTTCAAAAATTCAGTGTACATGTGCTGCTGAGCTGCCCAATTTAAAGTGCCTGTTGTCGCAGGGCCGTCACTGCCTGGCCATGCGCGAGATGAGGCGTGCGGTGATAGACAGGAGGCAGCAGCATCCTTAGCACCGTTTCTGGATCAGCACAGCCCACACCACCACGTTTTGGCACTGGATTAACGTGAAAGAAAGCGTTTCTAAATGGGGACCGCACTGCTGACGTGATGAAAGGTATTTCTGCTTTGGCTGAGTTCGCTCGGAGCCGGGTGTGATGTTGGGGTGCGTACGTGGGACGTGGTTAACAGGTGGAAATGGGCGGTGGTGTCACCTGGCACGGGACGGGGAGCTGGGGCTGGGCTCGGTGAGAGAGCTGTAGTCAGGAGAGGGCACAGGCTGGTTGTGTGAGAGCTCCATCCTGCCTCTGGAACGTTGGACTTTCTCCCGCGGCGTCAGGCGAGAGCCAATTAATCGCATATGCTGGCATGTGGGATGCCCACATACATTAGGCTCATGGTTTAGTCCAAAGGAAAAAGTTTCCTAATATAGTTAAGCTTTAACAGTCCCTTTGTAAAGAAAGATAACAAGGTACTTGTTTTTATTGGTTTCCCATGACAGCGATTAATCTTGTTGCGGGCAGCGCATTGTTCTGTGCATGGCTACACCTTCCTTTCCTTTGAAATACATCCTCTGAGTGCCGTGTGTCATGACACCGAGCGCTCTAAAGGCAAACTGGAAAAGGCTGGACTTGTTGAATACAAAAGACGTTTTAGAACTGTTCGTGGTCACCGTGTGCTGATATGAAATGTCCTTCACATGACACGGTTATTAAAAATACAGGTGTGAGCGTAGTGAGTGAACTTCGCAGTGCTTGCATAGTTGAGATGTGCGCAGCTTTTGTGTTATTCAAAAATACTGGGTATTTTTTTAGGAAAAGATGGCATTAAAACATTGAGAGCCTCTTCAAATAAAACATAAATAAAATATTCCACCTCAGTCACAGGGAAAATGACAGTGGTGCTTGCATCTCTACGCTGTGGATGGGAAGAGGGCTGTCGAACAGAAGACTTTGTGATCAGAGAGTGCTTTTCATGCAAATGAAGATTTTATTACATGCTGCTGAATCAGGGGCTTGTGTAGCGAGAACAGCACAGAAGTGATAAGATCACTTTGTCATAGCTTGAAATTTTGCCCAGCGTGTCTTTCAGATTGCTGAAATGGGCAAGAAACACTCTTGTTAAGGGCACAGCAGTAACTGATACAATATTTGGGGGGGCAGGGCTGTTGTTTTGTGGTAGGGTCTGTCTGCAGGGTTCTGCCACATGTCCACAGCCCTGATTGCAAAGCAAGGAGGAACTGCAACCTGTAGGTCATCCTGTGTAGCAGCAAGGTCCTAAAAGCTCCTGTTCCCAATGGGATCCCTGTTCTGCTCTTGGTGAATGGGTATGGAATCTCCTCTCTGCTGCAAGCCAGGAGCTGTTAGCATTGATCAGAGCAGAATTGTCCATCCTTTCGGCTGGGATAGCCTGTGTTGCCCGTTCCCAGGTCATGCAGGGGCTCTCTGCACATGCCATGGGGCTGTGTTTTGCTGCAGAAGGCACCCATCCAGGACTGCCTCTGTTGGGTTTTCCTTTTGCATTTGTTAGCTGATATCATCTTCCCAATGTCCTTTCTTTCATGGTTAGAACCGGTTTGGTTTAATGAGGGCTGTTGTTGCCAACAGGGGAGTGGATATGTGTGGTGGAGCAGGCATCTCAATCTTCCCCTGCAGATGGGGAGCATTCAGCATCCTGACATGACCTTGGTGAAAGCTCTCTGGCGTGTTACTTTCCCTCTTTATTTATCTCCTTTGCTGCGTAGCAGCTTTGCTTCCAGGGAAGTGTCTGAGCTATTGGAAATCTGTCCTCTCTTCTCTTCCCCTCTCCAGAGACATTGTCAGCGTAACACCCAAACTACTTAGATTGACGCCTGAATATTCTGCTTTTGCACAATCAGGAGGCATTCAGTGAAAGTAGCAAGAAGACAAGAAGTTTAAGATTTAGGACTGTCATTTTTAGACACTTTTCAATCCATAATTTTGCAAAGTCTTGGTGAGGAAGGTCAGAGACTTCCTTCACGTGGGATGCCCCTGTGTGTATGTGTTGAGCATCTGAGTGTACAGCACAGGGGAAGAACATTCCTCACAGCCATCAGATTGCAGTGTGGGGCTGTTCATATTTCAGATTCTTATCTGAAGAATCTAGGAACAAAATCCAACTCTGCATGTTCCTGGAGAGTTTCAGAGCAGGAGGATGGAACCTTTTGCCTGGTTTTCTCATGCAAATTATGGTAAGGATTATTCAGTGTTTAAAATCTGGTTTATACTGGCTTCTGAATTTCATTTAAAATAAACATCTGGAGAGCTTTTTGATCTCCTGTGCAAGACTGTTGTCTGCCTGCCTCGTTAAAATGACTTCTGCTTAATTTTTAGTGAAAGGCAAAGACCTAGATGGTTTCAGCCCAGAGGCAATCTAAATGGTTCCCCTTCTGCAGTTAGAAATTTCCATGAGCAGATACTTAAAATCTGTTCTCTTAGGGAATGTGGCAGCAATAGGTGTCTGTTTTTTCCATGCTGCAATTTGGGATCTGCAAAGCTGCTACCTGTAGTGCCATTTGTACTTGTGCAGAGCCTCGTTCTCCTGGTGCCAAGCACGTGCTGGAGCAGGTGCTCCATTCAAGAATTTCGGTCTTGTCCCTTTGCAGCCTGCAGTCCAAAGCCCTCCTTGGGAAGATTGCCACGGTGTGCTGCTATCCCACAGTCAGAGCGCTGGAACAGGGAGTAATCAGTGATTTATTCATGTAGCTGTTACATTCGGAGTCTGTTTTCTGTGATTTGACAGGAGCTCACTCCTCTGCTCTTTACTGGAGACTGGAAACCTGTGCCCGTGGCGAGGGCTGGGTATGTGCTTCCGGTGGCTTTCTGGCTTTGAAACAGGTTCCTGTTGCTCTTTGCAGAGCCTGAAGCAGTGATCTGTGCAGGCAGTGTCTGCAGAGCTGGAGTGACTTTACCTCTTTGTTTTTTCTCCAGATTCGTATCTGTATGGGATCAGCTGGTCCCACATTGTGTGTGAAGTAGTTAAATGCTACCCTGCATCTGTAAGAGGTGATTTTTTTCCCCCTCTCCTTTCTAGTCTCTTTGATCAAATCAAATAAAAACGCAGCGCTTTCATTTCTAGTTTTATAGTTTCAAAGACAATCTCTTGACGTGCTCGAGCAGTCTGGACCTGAGTCCCTTTTTTCCTTAGTCCAAAGGCTCGCTGTGTCTTGCGCCTTTCTCTGTATCAGCAGTTGCAATCTGCATTAGCTTTTATCTGCATCAAAAGACAAATGGAAGAGAGCAGGACCCTGCAGGAATGGGAAACAGACTTCCATGTGCAATAGAAATACGGAATCCGTACATTCAGTCTGCCACATGGAGTGCAGACCAGTTTCTATACTGGAAATCTCTAGCCTATACTCCCAGAAATGGGAGTTTAGATTTTAGGCTTTGAAGGTTGGTTAATCCCCTCCAGTGGTTAATACCAACATAAAATATTCTGTGGTGTCAAACTTTTCCTCCTAAATGCTTCTTTTTCCCCTCTTTTTTTTTTTTTGCATATGTCAACTATACAAAGCAACGCTCAATTTGAGAAATTAGCATTCAAACACTCTGTAAGCACTTTATTTTTGTCTGCTTTGTGAGCAGCTGAACACATGTCCGGGCTGAAATACTCGGAGCCGCTGCTGCTGCTGCTTCCCGGCGCGCGCGTGCCAGGCATGGGAGAATCTGGAACTTTGTCCCGTGTCCTGAAGAGGCACTCCCGACCCCCCATCCTGCAAAAAGCACATCTGCACAGATCTCCTGCTCGACTGCATCCCAGGAGGAAAGGATCCCAGTTAAGCCAGACTGAATCATACCCAGGGAGATGAGCGCTCTGGTCGCTGTCATCCCGATCAAAATCCCAGCCGAGTCTGATGGCATTCGGAATGTCGCGGGTGCGCGTTCCTTTCTCGGAGTGGTGGTGCTTAAAGCAAAGTGTGTTACTGCTCTGCATTAAGGAGTCAGATTCAGCTGTTCAAAGCAAGTTGATAAATTGCTTTTCATTAAGTGTCTGAGCGCCAAGGGGTTCGGTGTGTGTTCCAAGGAAAAAATACATTAATTACAGCTTCTGTAGAGCATTTATCAATCACGTAGTTATAAACACTACTAATGCAGTTAATTGAAGGTAGAAAAATTTACCTTTTTGAATTTGTTGACTGTAGCATTTCCGTGGCTGGAAAGACAAATGGGAAATTAAAACCTGGGGATACTTTTAGTTGGAGCTGCACAGTGGAGGTCAGGGCTGGTGGAGATGGGTTACCAGGAGCTCACCTTTGTGCAGGCAGCTTTGTGCTCTGTCTGCTGTTGAGGTGCAGGCTGCAGCAGCGGTTGTTCTCTTCTCCCACACAGCCCCGTTGTGTTTGCCATGCAAGGGGATCTCCCTGCCTGTGATACAGTTTCAGCTCCCTCTGTGTCCTGCCTGTACAATTTATTTATTGCTCTCTGTGTGTTGGGGTTTTTTTTTAAAAGAAGGCGGCAAGTGCGGAGGAGGAAAGATGCACAAAAGCAAACAAAACCATCCTGCTCACCTGTAGTCAGTAAAACTTTCTGTGAAAAAGGAAATCTTTTGTGAATATAAACTTTGGGTAAAGGTGGTGTGTTGGCAGCTGCTGAAGGAGTCAGGTGAGATTGTGCTGAAATGTTTTATTAGGTCTTCAGACAAAAACCTCTGGTGCTTGTGGTGTGCAGAGGCTTTGAAGGCACCTTGCACACTCGTGTTGCTTTCCCTGTGGCTGTTTTGAACTGCCAGCTGTGCAAGTGGCTGTTTTTCATGCTTCTCAGGAAAGCACTGAGAATAGCAGACTTTTTACAGTAGCTCACAACTAATGTATTTCTTGTCCTTTCTTCTACTGAGTTGTTCCGAGGTGGCTTTTGAGTTTCCTGGGAGATTGATAAGGACATTAGGTCTGTGTCAGGACAAGCCAGCAGGACACCAGCACCTCGTTGTGAAGGTTGACAGGAAAACACCATCCCAAGTGTCTGGTCCAGCTCCTTGGTATTCACCTGATGGCTTCTATTTTCTGGTGGTGGGTGTTTTGTACGTGTGTTGCAGCTTCTGTTTGAGGTTCTTAAAGTGCTTTTCATCTTTGCAGCTGGCTGCACGGTATCTCCAACTACAGAAGGAGGTCTTATCTTGCCCTTACAAATGATAAAATGTGTATCCAAGAGCTGATGTGTTCGTGGTCCAGCAGGAAGCTCTGTTGCTATGCACAATCAGACAGAGATCTCCAGTTTTGGATCTCAAAAATGTATTTTCACCGCTTGCTTTGTAAAAGGGCTGTTAAAATTTCACCACGTGCGGGACCATAATTCAGTGTCCAGAGAGATAAATACTAAACCAAACTGTCAGTGTGATTGTACAGGTCAAAATGGTTCACATGCATGACCAATGCAAACCAAAATCCATCCTCCCCGTGAGCCTGTGTTCACCCACCACCAGCACACCTGGTCCAAAAGTGAGTCACTTCCTATTTTTATTCCTTTATATACAAGTTTGGTTTTTGTTTTGTATGAAGCATAATGCATTCTGCCTCATCTTATTTGCAAATATTTCTCATTTTCAAGTGAATCTATTTTTAAAACAGGACTCAAAACATATTTTTCAATAGCTAACAAATGTCTGCTCTGTTGTTTGTCTGTTGAATAGAGGTAAAATTTGTTCGAAGTTAGCTCTGAATTTATTTATTTTTCTAATAATCAGCTTGTAAGAAACGGGGGAAGATAGCTGCTTTCCTACCCAGGAACTGTCGTAATCCGTAACTTCTAACGATATTTTAGAAGGAAAAACTGTCTTCCTTCTGTCATGTGCAGCCACAAGGATTTCTGTAAGTCATGATTAAGACTTTAATTCAGGGTTTTTACAGAGCAAGTGTGGAGTGAGAGGAGATAATGAAAATGGTGATCTCTGTGAAACAGCCACAGGAGAGGGAACTGTTTCATGTTTCCTTTCCCCTTTGCCTAGGCAGCTGTTTGCTGTACCTAAGAAAAACTTCCTTTTCAGATCTGGGAAAGCAAGAAAGCCGAGAGGGAGGAATTCTGCCCACGAGTGGCATGAGGAAGCTCACAATTCTTGCATGTCCTGTGTGGTAAAGTAAAGCCCAGAATTACAACCTCGTGCTTCTCCCACACATGGAACACGTAGGAAAGCTGCACATAACCCTGTTCCTGCTGAGGATGTTGAGGTTATAACTGCAGGCTGTCCCCTATGGGAAAGGGGTCAGTGTGTATTTTGGTTTCTTATCACTTGAAGGCAGAAGGAAGTTGCATAAAGGATGGAGAATGTCTGTTGGTGGGAATGCATGGTACCTCCACTGGGGTATGTGTGAGCAGCATCCTGTAGTTTGGTAGAGGCTGGGCTGTTGTGGGTTTCCTTTGCATGGAAGTCATCTCAACTAACCTTAATTTTCCCTCATGTTCACATGAGAACAGGCACACTCGTGTCTGTAAGTCTTGTTCCATGTTTTAGAGCTGCTGTGATGTTAAGAGATGCTGCTGCTCGAGCATGTAGGAAGAAGTTGGGTTTAGTTTGCCCCGAGGATAATGGGTGCTTTGGAGGAAGGAATGTTTGTTTGTGCCTGACAGTATCTTGTTGAGGAAAATGGGATCTTTTGTGAATGTTACAGTGGTGGGTAGGGAGTCTGTTTTTGCATTTTGAAAATAAAAATGTAAGCCTGTTATCCTGGGAAAGTTATTTTATGACAGTGCTGTGTTTACCTGGCCTGTGCTCTTAGCTGCTGTGGTTCAACTGCAGCATCCTTTGCTCCCTCCCCAAATACCCATGGAGCCATATGCCCCCTGGAACATAGCTAAGGTACATGCCAGGCTGTGTCTTCATCCCTGTTTCCCACCAGTACAGCATGAAAAATTTGAAGTTGGAAGTTACCATATAAAAGGAGAAAGAAAATTAATTAAAGGTCAGAGTGCTTTAGTGTAGTGAAAATGGAGAGGAGGCAGATACAAAGTTATTCAAATTGCTTTTGACTTCAGGCAGGTCGATTTTCCTATTTCTTGCATATGTTCCCATGGTAAAAGTAGTATCTCATCTGTCTCACAACTGACCACTAGTATTTGTGTTTCAAGCACAGCCAGAAATCCTCCCTTTGAAGCTTTGGCCAGGCCTTACAATCGTCCTGACTTGTCTTTTCTACATCTTTCCTTCACCTTAGGAGTGGCCTGCAACACCTGGCAAGACCTACTTTACGCCTGTGTTGTCTGTCAGCTCCTGCCATGTTGCTGAATACAGAGTTAAATCTAAAAATACTCTTTAAAAGAGGTGAGGGCTTTGAGCAAAGTAAAGTAAGCCACTGATTTGGGTCATGAAAGGGAATTGATGTCACTGGCTCTTCGTTGCAGCTTTCTTGAGCTAAGAAGTTCCGTTCTGAGCTGTGAAGATGCAGAGGAGCAGGGGTGAGCAAGTGGTGCTCAGGACAGGGAAAGGTGATCTGTGTCCATTTGTCCCCAGGAGACTGCCCAGACCGTGACCTTGTAAGCCTGATGTGAGAAGTCAAGGTGGTGTTAAATGCTCTGCAGTTTCATTTGTCTTCACAGCCTTCGGTGGTAGAAAACTGTCACCCACTGCTGTCCTTTAAACAAAGAGTGACCGTGGCATCAGGTGATTAAATGCTTCATCCAAAATTATGTCAGGAACCTGTGGTGAGCCAGATACTTCCCTCCACCTCTCCTGTCATAGACTAGTCCATCATCAGGAGACCACTGTTCTAACATAAACACGGTCAAAAAACCTGAAGCCAACTGTAAAAGGAGTTGTGTGCAATTTTTGCCTGTGTCAGAGTGGTTATGTGGCTTCAGTAATGTTTGTTAAGTGCTTTGATATGCTTTGGTGAAGGACAGAGTGTTAATAATTAAAATTGTAAAGAAGTTCTGAAGTAGCATGGGGTTTGACGACCGCTTTCTGGTCTGTTAGTTAACAAAAATGCAAAATATAAATGGACGAATCAGCAGGAATTGAGTTGAACGCTCCCTTCCCCCAGCCACCTGCATGGGCTGAGCACAGAAAGCAGCTAATTGTCTGCTCTGCTGCAGAGATGAAAGAAGCTGGTCCTGCAACAGGAAAGGCTATTGAACTGCATGAAGGTGGTAAATTATCAGCACTGAAAACCTTTTGAGTCGGTATCTTTACGTGCTCAAAAAGTACATTATTTGTACTGGTATTGACAGCGTTTGGGGGCTGATAGAACCCGAGTCTGGTGACGTGAATCTTATGTTTCAGTGCCTGTAATTAAGAGGTCAATAAAGCTGAAACTCGTTTTTTGAAACTCTGTGCCATCGCCCTGTTTGGGTGTAGTTGAAGGGTGTGTTTGGTGAGGACGGGCCCTCATAATGGCTTTATCTTGGCCCAGCTAACGAGCTGTTTGCAGAACTGCTCTGATTTGCAGTGGGCAGACTGTAAAGCAGCCTCGTGTTTGTCCATTTTCCTGCTAGCAGTTCCATTTGCTGAGAGTGCAGGCAGGAGCAGGCTTCTTGCCAGCAACAGCTTCATTCAGATTAGGGCTTTAGTTCAATTATGTCCAATTAACTTTTATTGCAGATAGCAGTGATAATTACTTGCAAGTCAATTTTTTGGCTGTGGTTATCCCAAGGCTAAAGTCTGAGCTTGATGGATTTTAATAACTGAAGTGACGTATAGCTTTTCCTCTTTTTTTTTCTTCTTCAGGCCTCAATTAGATGAAAGGTCAGAAGCTATGTAAAAATCCATCTTACAATTAAAGCCAACTGTTCTACTCCTCAGCAGATGCGTAGTACTGTGTTTTAAAATAATCTCTTGGGACAGACCTAAAAAAAGGCTTTTTAAACTCTTAAGATCATAACCTTGAGCTGGGTGCTGCTCTATCCGAGGAGTGAATTTGATGGAGCTGATGTCACACGTGGCAATACCTGAAGCCGAGAGCCGCCTCCTTGGCTTTTTTTAGTGCACTGCATCCTGTTCCAAATTGCTCACCTAGAAGCCTTCAGTGGTAGCCCTTGGGCATGAGGAGTGTGATATGAACAATATTCCATTTAAGTGCTGTTATCCCAAAGCTGCTTCCTTTTCTTCCCTGCTGGGCGTTGCCATCCCAGCTCGGAGAGAGGAGCGGAGCTGTGCTATGGCAGCATTTAAATTCTCTCTGCCTTCCCCACCAAACTAATTTTGTTGCCTGAGTAACATTATAAATGGGGGTCAGCCTAAAAGGTGACGTGGTTTACAAGCAAAATCATAGTTAATTAAATGGCAAGAAGCAAAAATTGATTTGGATCGAAACTGTTGCAGGGCTCCACAAAAGGTCCACCTGAATGCAGAAAGCCAAAGGTCCTGTGCTGGCAGGTGCTGACAGCGCACTCCCCGTGCTACAAAAGGCGACTTTTCTATTGTTCAGTTTCCTCTTTACTTATCCCCAAGTACACTCGATGCTCTTGTGATTTATTGCCATTTCAGAGGGCAACTTCTCTGCCCACTGTTTTGCAGTTTTCCATTTATAAGGCATTAAGAGGATGTGATACCAGCCGGTGATGAATACAGTGCTAGTTTGGTAATTTTCTTCCAGGAAACGCCAAGATTTATCTCTGGCTCTTCGGCAGTCCTGGGAAAGGGCCATTCTGGTAAGTGCCCAAGAATAAAGGGGAGTTGGAGAGCTGGAAAAAGGCAGGAAGCCTGCAGGATGGGTCTAGACTCTGTCAAGCAAAGCATGACTGCCTGGAAGGAGTTCTGTTGAATGCTGAGGTTGGCAGGAGGGTTCAGTGTCTGCCATTGACATGAACAAGTCTTTGAAACCCCTACATTTTAAGTTAGTTTGGGAGAGGGAAAGGGAATTATTCTCCTTGGTGTTGAGCAGCCTGCCGGGGGGTAAATGAGACACTGAGTTTCCCTCGGAGCATGAAAACTGGCCCGGATTCAATTATGTTTCCTGGCAAGCTCTTGCAGACATTTGTACCAAAGAAACTTCACAACCCCAGTTAGTTTTTGTTGTTGCCTGCAGCATTTACGCGTTCTGAACTTGGCATGTGCCGCGTGCGCTCGGGGGGTTGCCGCAAATCCCGCCGGCGGCTCTGGAACTTCGCGGTGGATATGGAACTTCACGGAACTACCTTGTGACTAAAGAGCAGAAGCAGAAGCAAAGCATGGCAGCCACGAGCCTTTAACAACCCTCACACAGAGGCTTACGGGACCCCAGGGTGCTGGAAACTTGGAATAGTTGGGAGCTTTTTCTTTGGTGCGTGGGTGGATGCTCCCGCTTCCTCCTGGCCTCGGGGTTTGTGAACAAGCCCGCAGTTAATCGTGGAATTTCAAACATGCGTGTTTACTTTCAGGAACCTAACTTTAGACTTCACCAGCTTGCTTTCCTCTAAACCAGCTCAGTTTCCCATGTTTCACTGGCCAAGGTTGGTTTGTGGGGAGTTGTCTCCTTTGTGTTCTCACCCTGTAAGGCCTCTCGGGAGCTTCAGAGGCTGGTGTATCTAAAAACTTGGCAATAACTGTATATGTGGTCCCATTTATGTGATGATAAAGCTGTATTAGAAATTTCCTAGTAGCTGCTTTACACCTAGGTTTTACTCTAGGTTGTAAAAGTATGCCCTGGTCTGAGAAGCACAGAGGTAATAAATGCTAAACCTTGAATATAATTCAGAAAATGATACATTTTTAAGTCAAGAAAGGCAATATTGTGGTAGGTTCTACTGGAACTGATTGCTGGCTCTCCAGGGGTGTCCCTGGGCAGTGGGTGGATGTGAGTTCTTCCATCCTGGTGAGCCTTGTGGTGACAGGGGACACTGGGCTGCCTGGACCAAAAAAAAACCTGATATGCAGGTAAGGCTGAACGTAACAGTCTTTGTGAGGATGTGCCAATTACCCCCCAAATCCCAAGCACTGCAAATCCCTCTTAAGCTTAACATGCTTTGATTTAATTATTAATAAATCTTAGGAGAAAAAAAATCTGTTCACATGTCTAAACCTGCTATTTTGTGGAGCATCCTGCAGTACGTGTGCTGTTAAGATTATATCCCGCAGCCAGATTAGATTAAAATCACTTCAAAGAGCAGTATTTATTTATTTATTCCAATCTAATGATTGCTTTCCTCTAGAAATATGCTTTATCTTTTTATATATATTTTTTTTCAAGACAGAGCTCGTTGTGCTGCATTTGGCAGTGTACAGAATCTGTTTAAAATGCAGTTTAAAAACTCAAGTTTTCACGGTTCACAGCCCTCCATGGCTGGGTGCCACAGCCTACTGGTCAGATCACTCTCCAGTTTGCAGCTGACTGGTTTAGATGACAGTGTTACTGACCCTGGTACAGTGCAAAACCCCTTCCATTCCAGTTCCCCCAGTAGCACACCATTCATCTTGGGAGGGGCTGGAGCTTTGCAGGTGCTGGTACCCACACAAGTCGCCACCGTGGAGCCAAATCTGCTAGTGAGAAGTCCTGATGTGCCAAGTTCAGTTCATCTCCTGCTCCGGACTAATTAGGAGGAATAAATCCAAGCAGGAGGGGCTGATGGGCCCAGCTGCCAATCCTGAGACAGCCAGTAGTGCTCACCTCAAATTCAGTTCATTTTAGCTGATGGTGAGTCGGAGTTGTCCGTGCCAGCTCATGCTGAGGAAGAGTCAGGTCAGAAAGTATTAGTCAGGTGCTGAATATCTCAAAGGGAATAAATGTTAATTAATTTCTAACTAGAAAAAATGAATGGGCTGCTTGTCAAGATGTTTCAAATGCATTTGTTTTCAAATACTGACATCTCGATTTTGAAAACCTGTATTGATTTCATAGAGAATAAAAACTGAAGCAGGATTTTAATTATAATAAAAAATTCAGTGATGGAGTTATGGTCAGCACTTCTATACAAGTCTGAATTTCTTTTTCTAATGCTCAGCAGTGACCTAGATATCATCAATTTGGTTACTGCAAATCAAGCTAAAAGAGCGATTTTAGGCTTCCACTTCAAATTATTTTTGTAAGTCCAGTATTTCCTTTAAAATTACTGTTGCCACCCCAGTCTTTTATGAACCTTTGGCATTACCTAAAACGATTATCTGCCTGCAGGAACAACTTGCCTTTATAGCTCTCTCTGAAACATTGCTCTCCATATTGAAGCTAAAGCTTCTGTAAATACATGTTTTGACCTTCAAGGAAGCACTGCTGTCATGTAGCAGGAGCCTGGCTATTCCAAGGTGAATGCTGTGACCACTCCTAATCACTTGTTCTCTCTCCTAATGTGCCATTATCCTGTTTATTGCTGTGTGCACCTCGCTGGGGCGCTTCAGCAAGAGGCTTTCTGAGAGCGTCACAGTTCAGGCTCTAATGAGCGTTAATGATGGAGCAGGTGAGCAAACCCTCCCCGCATCTTGCTGCCAGAAATGCTGCTCCCTCAGTCAGAGCACGGCTGTGCTCTTTCAGGGCTGCACACAAACTTGCCATCAATTAAATAATGTTTTAGACACCGACCTCCTTCGGGCCTGCAGGGACGGGAAGCGAATCCTGGGCTGGCGTCAAACGTTATTGGAGTAAAAGGTGGATGCTCAGGTGAATATGGGAATAGCGTGATCTGTTTTTCTGTCTACAGTGAAGGCTCTTAATTTTGTTTGTCTGCTTTTCACTGAGAAATAGGTCTTGTTTGTGCCAGCCTTCTGAAGTTGATGAAATGAGGAAAAAAGGAAAATACAATTACTATTTTTTTCTTGCTGACTGTGGGTGTTTCTGTTGCTTACTCAGGTAAAGCTCTGACAACTCACAGTGGTTTTGTCTTCTGATTAAAAGGAGCTGGATTCTTGTTTTGTCTTTTTGGTCTTGCTGGGCAAGATTTGGGACGAGGAACTGCTGCCCACGGGCTGTTTGCAAAGTTTCACTGAATGTTGCATACCCACAGTCGCGACTGAATCTCATCCATAAAGGTCAAGCCACTTTTTAGTTCCTCAAGCAATTCCTTGATGTTGTGGATGTGACAGGTCTTCAGTCATCGTTTCTGAAAGACTCCAAGAATTCCATCTCCTTCAGAGAATGAGAAGAAAATCCAGGTCTAGGTTTATTTTACAAGGTTTTACATATCTTGGACTTCTAGCAGTGCTGATTGTTGCTGTCTCCTAGGAATGAAATGGAGAATGGTACAAACGTGCTCTGTTGGTGGTTGTGCTGTCAGCCCTGCACCTCGGTGAGGTGGTGTGTGTGTTTCTCACTGCACCGGGTCCACGCTACTCTGCGTGGGAAGGGTGAATGGGCAACAGCCTGGAGTTGTCAGGCTGACATTCAGTGCCCAGAACTGTCTTTGTTAGTCACAGTGGCACCCAGCAGGCTCACTCAGCCACACTCGGTCAGCTTTGGAGAGCACTCGCTCAGCGAAGATGCGGAAGCTCTCATAAATTAATATTTGTATGAGATTTCTTGGCCGTTGGTTTAATCAACCTTTGCGTGTTGAGCTGAGGAGATGCATAAACATGGAGCTAATGAACTGTACACAGTGAGTAATTGCTGTGCTGCAGGAAAGCTTCGAGTCCACGCTCTTCACTCCGTTGGTGCCAGTCTGACCTGTGCTGGTGGTCTGAGGTGAGGTTTCACATTCAAGTATTTAGAAGGTCTCTGCAGAAATCTGCTGTTGGGAGGTTTCTGGAGCATGAGGGTGGCGGTGCTGACGGTGTCACATCGCTGTCATCGCATTGTTTGTGCCGTCTCAGCAGCGAGACTCTTTCAGAAGTGGCCTCTGAGAGGTTTTGGCGGATGTGGCTTCTCATGTCTGGGCTCGAGCTTTCTCCTTCCCCTCTTTTGATCTTTGAATGCCTCCCCACTTCTTTTAATTGGGGTTTGTGAAACAATGACTGAAACTAAATCAGCTTACAAGTCTTGAATCCTTCAAGTCTTCCCATGTTTTGGAGGTCATACAACGAGTCCCAAGGCCTTTCTAGCTGCTCCTTAGGTGTTTTGCTCTGCATAGCAGCACTGATGCTTGTGGACATCTGGATGAGGAGAAAAATTTGATTTCTCCAGCTTGGTTCTGTCACCCTGTTCCCCAGAACTTTCTAAAGGGCTGCAGCCAGGAGGATTTGAGCAGGGGCTTGGACCAGATGGCCTCTAGAGATCTTGTTCCAAGTTAAATCTCTAATTCTAGTAACATTGGACACTTTGAGTCCCGGTTAGCCTTGTTGCTGGGATCCCTCTTTGCACAGCAATGGTGGGATTTGAGGGGAGTTGTGTAGTGTTTAAATACAAAGAGCTTTAGTGCTCCATTTCGAGGTTTGATTTCCAAAATGCTGGACCAAACAGAAGAGGATGGTGGCACCTCTGCAGCCCCTTTGTGCACATCTTGCTGTTGTCTGCCCCAGAGCAGCTCGGGTTAGCGAGTCTGCTGAAATGAAGGAAGTTGTAGCCATTCATCTTTCAGCCTAATGGACCACAGAAATTACAAGCTGTAGCATGCAGCTTAATCTTGCCACAAGGCAGAGTGCTGCATACTTTGCCTTCAATTTATGCATGCCATGCCTTTCTGTTAAATGCAAAAGAGCAGTTGACAGGGTTTCTCCAGAGAAGTTGCCTTGGTGGAGACCAGTGCGTTTCAACATAGTGAAATGAGTGATGGTGGTTTCTTTACCATTCATAACAACCACCTTTGAAATGTGAGGACAGAGTTACGGATTATTCTCTGTGTGTGAAGCAGCAGAGGAGAGCGAGGCAGCTATTTTGGTTTTAACCCTGCAGATGACCCAGTTCTTGAAGTATTTCCGTTGCTGTTAGGAGATGCAGTCAGGACCGGAGCAGCGGTTGCGCATCTGTGCTTGGTCAGGCCTTCACCCAGGGATGGCTCTTTGCCGCTTTCTTTTCTCTGTTCCTCCTTGTATTATAACTTTGAATTGTCTCTCTGTTGTTGCAGTGTGCAGAGGAGTGAATGCCCCATGTTGTGTTAGTGCCTGTCTGCCATGCTGGCCTGTCTGCCAGGACCAGGCGACCTCTCCTTTCAGCTTCTTTCTTACACGCAGATGAACACTGGACTTCAGAAATGTGAGTGATGTTTTGTCTGCAGGATGTGGTTAACTGTTAAATCTGGCTCTGGTACCGCTGTGACATAAACATTTAGGATACAGTGGAAAAAGTATTTAATGTGGAGTCTTTCTTTTGTTACGCCTTCAAGGCATCTGTCAGTAATGGCGCTGAGAAACGGCTGTG
Organism: Aleadryas rufinucha; assembly: GCA_013397815.1. NCBI lineage: Eukaryota > Metazoa > Chordata > Aves > Passeriformes > Aleadryas > Aleadryas rufinucha. The sequence continues at coordinate 33,565 of VZTH01000551.1, forward strand.
GAGGTTCACGTGTGTGCAGCAAGCTCTCCTCTGTTCCTGGCTCTGCAAAGGTTAATTTTAACCACAGCAGGATGCAGCAAGTGAGGTTCCTGTGAGATTCGTGCCTCTCTGCTGAAAAGGTTTTGTGCTAAAAGTGTGCCAGCTGATTTGCTTCTCAACACAATGTTTTCCTCAGTCTTTTTCGCTTCTCTTCGTGCAATTACTCGTAGACACCAATAAAAGTTGGATCAGTCTAATGCAAACCTTTTGAGGTCAGCAGCTCTTGCTCTACATACCTGGGGCTTATACTGCAAATATTAGTGAGCTAGCCCGAATTACTAAAGTTCAAAGTTTCCGTCTTCTTTCTGATGTCTCTTTGGTGCCTCTGAAAATATGTCTGCAGAGTGCTCTGATAATTCTTTTTTGATAACTTCAGTCATTTTTTTCATAGTTGCACTGGTATTTTTAAGAACAACTTGTGCTTGGGAATGTAAGTTTACTGACTAGAGATTTTTTTAACTCTTACTCTGTCTCTCCTCTTTATCACTGAAGTAGTACATTGATTGTTCAGCTGAAATTTCAGAAATGCCAAGGTTTCTATGTAAGGTCTGTGTACTTGGTTCTTAGGGCTGTGACCTGTCTCTTGTGTTTGAAATGTGCACTGGGAGATCTCAGTTTGCTGATGCACTTGTTGCTTTTTAAACCCAAGTGGTTTACAGTCCACTTATAGCTAAATTGTTCATACAGTGAGGCTTGTGATGCTATGGAAAATAAATAGGGAAGGTGCTTCCACAGCTAAGGGTGGCATGCTCAGGGTCCTGGTCCTGCCAGAAGTGACTGGCACAGTTCACATACACACCTGAGCTCCCCCACAGCACTTCTGCTGACTCCATGGGCTTGATAATTGTAATTACACTCAGCAAAAATAAAAATCTTCACTCACCAAAGGACCGGTGATGGCATCAAACTGGGCATCCTCTCCTTTCTCTCTCCCATTTCCAGTGCTGCTGACCAGCTGTGGGGTGAGGACATGCCCAGGTCCCTGCATTGTGTGAGGTTTCTTTAGCAGGGCTTAGTTCTGAAAGCAAAATCTTGAGGTTCATGTGAGGGCAGCTGTGCATAAATCAGGTATTTGCTAATTACAGCTTTACAAGGCAACATGCTGCTATGTTGGGCAGTTTTCCTCACCTACTGGTACCTGATGCTGTTTCTTGGAGATCTGCTGATCCGTGTGCTGAAAGCATTGCTGTGTCCTGCTCAGTGAAGAGCTTTGGGAACTGCATTTCAAAGAATTTAGGACATAAAGTAGCTGGCAGGCACGGGCTGGCAGTGGTAGTGCTCAGCTGTTGGGTTTGTTCTGATTTATATGGAAGATGAGGCTGCTGGTACAGACCTTGCTCAGCCCTGCTGCAGATGTGGGCATGATTAATTGGTGCATTTCTCTCATGCTGGAGATGCATGAGTAGCCCAGCCCCTGGCCAGGGCAGAGCTGAGTTAATGAGCATTTCTTAATGAACAGTGACTTGTGACTTTCGATGGGGGGTGGAAACAGGCTGTAATAATAGTGCTATTGCTTTTATAAAAGGCACAGAACTCCACAGGATTGCCTTTCTTCAGACTTAGAGTGTTTGTATTAATAATTTTTAAGTGTAGTTTTCTGGATCAGTCTTTTTATTAGTGCTTAAAAATCCATATTAGCTCAATTACTTTTTTTTTCCATATTCACTCTCTAATAAGGGGCTTGTTCTTACAACTGACTGTACAGTAGGAGTTTGTTATATTAATATGCACATATTTTTTCCTTTAGAAACTGATGACTACAGGACTTCCAACTTCAGTATTTTTTGTTGAATTCCAGCCTGAGTTCAGGCTAACCCTGGAATTCATCCTTTTCCACGCAGGGGATTTCTCACTGGCTCCAGTATTCTCTCCTTCCTCCCAGTGACTCCAGTATAAACCTGACTGGTCAATTGGGATATTTGAGGCAAGATTCTTCAGGCTGTGTCTGCAGCTGCTGTTGGACATAGCAGCAGTGCCAGACCTTCTGGGGAGAAAAAGGGTCATTTTTTGTGACAATGGTGCAAAATCAAGTGAAAGGTGCTTCTTAGGAAGCATTTTGTTTGGGGCTGGGACATCAGAGGAGAGGAGATTGGACTGAACATGGGATGATCAGCTAAACTGAGTCTTTTGGGGAGGGCTCCTTCTGTAAAGCCTTTAGAGAAACTGCTGAAATTGAGGTTTTTATGCAGAAGGTGGGCACAGCTGGTTCTGGCTTGTCCCAGTGCAGGAGCTCTCATTAGGGTAGCAATCCTGAAGGCCTCTTTGTATTTTGTTTAATGATAATGAAAATTTAACCGTAGGCAGCTTTTAAAAGCAGTGGGTTTTAAAGTCTTAATGTGAAATGCACTTAAAAGATGTTCCATTAGTGCTGAGGTGAGGCAGGGAAATCTGTCTCATTCCATGACAAAAATAGCTCCAGTGGTGAGACCAGGAGTGTGACCAGAGAACTCGGTTGCCATGGGATTACAGGAGTTGTGAACTTGCAGTTCACCAGTTTATTGGGGTAATTGCTCATATGCACAGCTTTGCCTTATAATAAACATGAAATAATTACTTTTCAATAAAAGTATTCTGCCTTGCATTCACCATTAGGGAGCTTCCTGGAGCTCATCCCATTGTGTTCTTAATGAAGCTTCTTCCTCTGCCATTGCCTCATCATTTTATTATGGCCTGATCTGGAATTCTTGCTCTTGCACACAGATGATGATATTCCAATACCAGCATTTTCTTTCAGACTATTCTAGCAGGTTTTCCATTCTCTTAGTTACCAGAACTAATTGTTCTTTATTGGTTTGTAGGGTATTTGTATGGGATATTCAGACCCTTGCTCACCCTGTAACGCCTTTCTCGTAATATTTTACTGCCTTAATTATTACAGTCATGGAATCTTGCCTATGGAACTACTAGCAAAGCACATTGGGGCACTCAGAAATACATCACCTTCAGGCCTGAGTAGCATGGCTGAATTAGCCTGTAGTAAAAGGAGCATCATCTTACCTGTACATAAACCAGGTGCTGTTTGGAGTGGTGGTTGAGCTCAGAAGATCCCATCCAGGGGATTCAAAAGATGATTTGCCTTTGGTAGGATGCCAAACTTGATGCTGGGTTGTCATTTAACTGAGGGGTTATTTTCTCTCATCAGAGGAAGTAGTTCTTCCAGGTTTGGGATTAGAGGTGTGTCTGACTGACGGCTGCAGCCTGTTCAAGCATCCATGTTTTAGCTGCTTCCTGAAACTTCTGTGTAACAAAAACAGATTATTGGATAAGAGAATATTCAGTGTGTCTGTTTAGTGTTTGTATTTACCACCTAATTCTCTGATTTGCCTATAGAAATGTAAACCAGGCTGGGAAATTTTAATGGCAAAGGTGTCTTAAAGTATCTACTTAGTTTTTCATCTGAAAATAGAATGTGACAATGTCTGCAAGCATAACATAAACCCTAACACAGACAAGTATGGGGTCCTTTGTCCTTTGATTCTTCTCTGGTTCATGGGGGTTGCCAGGGTCATGTCCTGGGGAAGAAACAGACCTTAATGAGCACGGGCAATGCTAAAAATAAAGGTTGGGAGTTCATGAAGGCCTTGGCTTTTGAGGCAGGATAACACTGGCAAATGCCATTCGGAGGCTCTCCTCTCCGTTAGGAGCACAGCAGCTCGCTCAAAAGGGCAGATATAAACCACCTGCCTGCAGAGACAGGTACAGGGATGTGCACAGAGAGGATGTTTGGGTTAATATTTCCTTTGATTAAGAGAAAGGGATGATATGTGCCAGTGTCTGGACAGCACAGGGAGTACAAGTATAACCGGCGCCGTGGTACGAGCTGTGCTGGAGATGTAAGACAAACTGCTCGTAAAGCTTCTTATTTCACAAAAGATATTTTTGATACTTCTATAATTAACCTTTCTTTTGGTATCCATCCTATTTTCCATTTTCTGACCTTTCCTTTCTGAACGTGAGAGCTCTTAGAGCAGAGCTGCTCTCCCTCACCTGTGACAACGGGAAGCTGCAGGATGCAAAGAGAGAAGTGGCTGGTACTCATCTTTTGGAGGCAATTTGCTTAAAAGAATCAGAGGTGGATTTTCAAGAGGGAGGGCTATTTGCCTGGGAGCAGCAAGCTTTTTGCTGGAGCATTAAATTTCCTTGGGTCAGAGGGCCAGATATGGGGCTGGGGTGTTCTTGGGTGGCTGCCACATTCCCTGTTCTCTCAGCACAGCTGCAGATGGCATAGGGGTGCTGAAAATTTTAGGAAAAAGGATAGGCATTTTTTTCCAGTGAACTGTTTGCAAGGTGAGGGGGGGCAGAAATCAAGCAAAAGCTAAATTGGATTGTCAAAGCTGCAAGCCATTATTTGAAGATTATAAAATCAGCAGGAGTCCCATAGGAGTTAGGCAGCAGAGCTGTGGTGGGAAACAACCCAACTCTCTGCTTGGAATATGATTATGGCAAGAGAGACACAAACATTTCCCTAGATTTCTGAAGTTCTTTGCAGAAGCAGTTGGATCTTGTGAGCCAGGTAGGTATCTGATAAATCAGAGGAAGTGAAACCACACCTCTGTCTCCAGGAGCCTTTTGTCTGTGTCTGGGGAGTAGCATGTTTTTAATCTTGCGAGGTAATCACGTCATTTTGCCATGTGATGTGGGGATGTTGTCCTTAGCAAGATGCCACCCTGAAAAGTCAGCTGAAGAAATAATTGCAGGCCATAAAATAATCAGCCTCCTTCCATTTGCTGAGCTTGGGCCGACAAGAGCTTCCTAATGGACAGAAAGACACTCCAAGTGCTTTCAGATGTCAGCACCTAGGAAAGGAGTGGGGTGTAAATGGAGGCTTGAGCTGAAGCTTTGATGTGTATGGGGTTTGCAGGGCAAGGGTTTGGTGGTGGGGGATGCAGATGTTGCTTAGAAACTTCCCCCATGTCTGATGGAGCCAGTCCCAGGACGGACACACCGCTGGAATAACAGATTTAAGAAGAGGGAAAAACCTGCACAGCTGCAGCTGGAGAGAGGAGTGAGAATATGTGAGAGGAACAGCTCTGCACAGACCCCCAGGGCACTGCAGAAGGAGGGGGAGAAGGTGCTCCAGGCACCAGAGCAGGGATTCCCATGCAGCCCATGGGGAAAACCATGGTGAGGCAGCTGTGTCCATCTCCCTGTGCTGCGGAGGTGGAGAAAGTCAGGAGTGAAGTTGAGCCCAGGAAGAAGGGAGGGGTGGAAGGAAGAGGTTTTAAGATTTGGTTTTATTTCTCATTACCCTACTGATTGGATTGGTAATAAATTAAACTAATTTCCCCAAGTCTGTTTTGCCCGTGAGAGTAGTTGGTGAGTGATATCTTCCTTTTTCTGACCCTGTGTTTCTTCATCCCTGCCCAGCTGAGGAAGGGAGTGACAGAGCAGCTTTGGGGGCACCTGGTGCCCAGCCAGGGTCAGCCCACCACAGTGTGGTTCCCACCTCAGGATTACAGGGGCTTCATGTTTAATTCATAACTTTCTGATCTTGAATTCCACAGTAAAAATACCGAGAGTGGCTTGAAGAGCTATGGGGAGGCAGCTTAAATTAAGAGAATAAAAACCAGCCCACCACTTCTACTGCAAGCCATGAGAAATATTTCAGCTGAAGACAATCTGATGTTTATAACATGTTACCTGTTTCTGTCCAACTGCAAACATACTCTAATGAGAACATGGTCTTGTTTTGCTCCCCTGGGCAGGTCTTGCCTTAAGCTGAACTGGGGCTTGTGTTGGTCACCAGGTAATAAAGGGAATGAGGTATTTGCTACATGACCCGCTGGTCTGGCAGGATGAAGTTTTCTTGCTTCTTGAATCCTTGGAGATTTTCTTACCCTTGTTATGTGACTGTCTTGCCCTGGGGTTGATCCCTTGCTTACCAGAACTGACGAATTTCCTTTCTCCGCAGGGGACACTACACAGAAAATGAGATCTGCACAGTATCCTACCCCAGCAGAATTGGATGCTTATGCTAAGAAGGTCGCCAACAATCCACTGACTATAAAAATCTTTCCAAACAGCGTCAAGGTTCCCCAGAGGAAACACATACGCCGTACTGTGAACGGACTCGATACTTCGGGCCAGAGGTACAGCCCCTACCCGTCTCAGGCCACCACGAAAACGGGCCTGCTGGCCATAGTCAAATCCCCAGCGAAAGGAATCATCAAGGACTTTGACGGGACGCGCGCGCGCCTGCTGCCGGAGGCGATGATGAACCCCCCCTCCACGCCGTACGTTGCACCAAGCACTTTATCCCACCCCCAGGCGCTCGCTCGCCAGCAGGCTCTCCAGCATGCACAGACTTTGCCGCACCCCCAGAGCATCCCGCAGCACCCTCAGGGTATTCCACAGCCACCCAGCTTACCGCACCCTCAGGGGATCCCGCAGGCGCTGCCGCACCCGCAGAACGTGCAGCAGCCGCAGGGCTTGCAGCACCCTCAGACCATGGCACACCAGACCCTGCAGCACCCCCCGAACCCGCTGCTGCAGCCGGGTTTACATGGAGGCAGAAAGATGCCGGATGCAGACGCGCCGCCGAATGTGACCGTGTCTACCTCAACCATTCCCCTCTCTATGGCTGCCACCCTGCAGCAGAACCAGCCACCGGACCTGAGCAGCATTGTGCACCAGATTAACCAGTTCTGCCAGGCCAGAGCTGGCATTAGCACTACCTCAGTGTGTGAGGGACAGATTGCAAACCCCAGCCCTATAAGTCGCAACCTGCTTATCAATGCAAGTACCAGGGTATCTACTCACAATGTCCCTACACCCATGCCTTCCTGTGTAGTAAACCCTGTCGACCATGCTGCTGCTGCTATTCCTCCTGCCTCTGTTAATGTGCCCATGGTCAATATTAACAGGGTGCCACCCGCCTACCAGAACGAAATCAAATCGGTCGCGTGGAACCAGCACCAGCTTGCACATCTGCAGCAAATGTGTGGGGATGCTGCTGGGCCTGCTGGACTCGCAGGGAAGCACCCTCAGAGAGAGATTGCAGGGCAGAGTTTCCCTGGCAAAACTTCCAACTACCCTCAAGAACTGTGCATGGGCCAGTCCTTCAGCTTGAAGCCCCCCATCGAGAAGCCTACGCCTTCTCCGCCTGTGAACGGGTTGCAGGGACCTTTGCCATATACCAATGGGCACTATTTCCAGCCCCTCTGGAATAACATTCTGCCCACGCCCAACAGTGACAGCTCTGGGTCCCAGGACCTCGCCATGCCTTTCCACGGGGGACAGCCAGCGGGAGCGCCGCTGGATTGTGCAGGAGGAACTCATTTCAGAGCTGGAGCTGGCCCATCCAGCCAGAATAATGTGATGCAGACCATGGATTACCTAAGTGGGGACTTCCAGCAGTCCTGCTTCCGAGACCAGAGCATGGCCGTGCTGGGAAAAGTCCATCGGCCTCCCATGAACCGAGCACCTGAACCAACCGATAGTCGAAATCTTCATATTCAACACCCAGGGTATAGATAGGCTGCAGTCACTTTCACAGACAAAAAAAAAAAAATTATAGGTTTTAGTCTTAATTTTAATTAATAAGCAAGGCGTTTTTAACTTGCAAACTTGTGTGATCATTATAGTACCCATTGGAAGAAGACATACTGTATATTTAAAGAGCTTTGCTTACATGTTATCTCTCTCCTTTATGCATCAAATATTTAACATGCCTTTTGTGTCAAAGAATTCCATTACACTACTTCACGCCACAGCTGTTTCCTCACCGCAGAGTCCCCCCCTTTGTGCAGCTTGTTTTTTTTTTTGCCTTCTGCTGAGCAGCTCCTCACTGGACTGAGGTTGAGTTGCTGCAGGGTTTCGCAGCCGCATCTGTTCTCCAGCTCCGGCGAGAGCGAGGTAGCGTAGCTGCTTCCATTTCCATCTCAATTTCCTCACAAGATTAAGAGCAACAGAATTTTGTCAGGGAGTAGGGCTTATTTTCAACTCGAAAGCCCATTTCATTAATGCATTAAACATTGACCATTTGCACTGTCTAGAGGCCTGTGTAATTGAAAAAGAGCCTACGTTTGAAAAGAGCCAGCTAGGGGTATGTATTTAGGCTTTAATGGAGGGAGAAGCTTTTCAGCTGTTTCTTGCCCACTTTTATCATTTAGACTTTGTCCAAAGTCAAAAGTCTCTGGCAGATTTTTCTGACACTTTCTGTTTTCTGGACAGGGTATGGAGGAGGGGAACGGCGGGTTTGGGACGAAGGCAGCCACGGGGAGCTGCCTTTCTTCGTGTTCCCCCTCCCCACTGCCCTTCCACCAGCCTCAAAGCTCACGTTGTCTGAACCCCTCGCTGCTAGGAGTCTGGCCAGCCTCGTGTGAAGGGAATCCAGACCCACTGACAACTCCAAAAAGGGTTCAGCCACTTCTCTGGAAGCTGGAATTACTGTCAGGATGAGGAGGTGTAGCTCAGCCCATCCCCGGTGCAGCGAGCGCGGTCCCGCTGTGGGATGGGAGGTGGTTGGTCTGAATCGAAGCTCCTCTCACAAGCCACTGTGGGATTGACAGTTCCCTGTTCCTCTCCATCAAAACACCCCAGCGGATTTAATGGAACAATTCTTCTCCCTGGGAATTAGCGAAGCTATTTATAACATCCCTTTTTCCCAGGGTCTCGGTGCCTAACTCCTTCTGTTCCTTCCCCACGTCACTTCCAGCAGCCAGTTGAGTCAGTGACTGTAGGACACTAACTACTGGGTAACCTCAGCATCACGTTCTCCTCAGTGTACCAAAACATCCCTTTCCTTTCTAACAGCCGAATTTGTTGTAAGTAGAAAATTCCTCATCTCTGTTAACGAGACTAATACTTGAACATAATGATCACAATCAAGTTTGGAAATTAAAAAAAGAAAAAAAACCTAAAAAAAAGAAGAAGAAGAAGAAAAAAATTTAAAAAAATAAATGCATTGATTCTTTCTATGTACACTGGCTAAAAATATTGCTCTACACTGTAACTTTTAAGTGTAATATTTCTGTATGAATGTCGCCTGGTAGTGTGGGTTTGAGTAGCATTGTGTATGGGTGAACCCACTGGCCTCTGCCATCCACTGGCCTCCCTCACAGCCCTTGGAAAAACAAAGCCTTAAGTATTTGCTCCTTGAACTTTCCTTAATGAGCATGGTTTAAAAAATCTTAAAAGACATCATACAAAATTTAAAAAAAAAAAAAAAAAGTTAAAAAAAATAACAAGTTTTGAAGTGACGTCATAGTTGGCTAGAGATTCTTAAAAGTTTTTCGTAAATGGGAAAATTAGAAAACATTTATTTGTATTTTTTTAATTTAGAACGTGTAGTCCTGGGCTGTAACAAATATTTAGGTTTCAAAGCTTAGCAGAGTACGTTTCTGACTCCTTGCGTAAGTTAGTACACTTATATCATGTCATTATTTAAATTCTTTTAAGTGTACTATAACCCGTTCTTTAGTGGTAACTCCTTAGCAAAGTTAAGCAATTTGACTAAAGACGGATTAAATTATGTGTTGGCTTGTGTTGCCTTATATTTAAAAAAGGAAAAATTGCCTGATTGTGTTATGCCAAATGATAGCAACATGAAGTCCTAATTTATTGTTTATAATCGTATTCCTGCAGTCTTTGTGAAAACTGGTAAATATACATCTATGAAAGAACGAAAATCCTGAGGCTTTTCATGCAATATTTTTCTGAATCCATTCTGTTGGAGCCAGAGTTCGAGTCTGAAGCTGCTTCCCCCACAGTCACCCCGTCGTCTTCCCCATCCCAAACCCAACCCCAGCGAGGGCTGTGCTCTGACCTCACCCCTCCCTGCCCAGTCAGTCACTGTAAGGTGTTCTGCTACCTGAGTCCTTTTTACTAAATGAAACCTTGGCCTCTCCTCTGTTCCGTAGCCTGCTCCAAATCTTAACCCAGACTGTTATTAAAAGCTAATTTTTAACTCCTGCTCTTCTCCCGAGAGCCTGAGCAGAGTCCTGTGCCGTGGTGGTGGTTGCCTGGGAGGTGTTTGGTGGTGTTGGCAGCGCGCTGTGAGTTTTTGGGGACTGTTCTGCACAGGTACAGCCGCGACCTCCGAGGCTTTGCCCCGGTACAGCAGGACCGGGAAGCAAAAATCCTGCTGAGACTCATCCAGGTGGGACATTGCTTGAAAAAATAAGAATCATTTTACTATTAAAATATACTGAAACCTTTCCTTTTGGTCTGGGAGTGAGATTTTTCTTTGAACCGACCCTTTTCGCCTCTGCAGCAGCCCTGTTGTGATGGGATCTCCATCCTTCCCTGCTCGTCCCTAAAGAGAAACACTGTCCTGCCTCATTCCCAGGTGGAATGTTGGGAGCAAGGGTTGGATACGTGGTGTAGGTGCCTAGGGTGGGGGTCTGGCCGTGGCATTGTCACCAGGGTGAGGAAGGGAAGAGCAGAGGCTCTGTGTGGCAGGAGCTGTGCCCTGCTCTCCTGGAGACGTGGAAAAACATCCCGTGGTTTTTATCTCTGCAGAATTAAGAGGAACAAAAAGGCCGGGGATGCTCCCTCCCCCTGGGGCCTCCCAGGAGCCCCTCGTGGCTTTGGAGCTCACACTGCTGCTCCTCTTGCCTTTCTGTCCATCTGTCCACCCGTGGGTCAGTGCCTTCCCCACCTCTGACTCCAGCACAAGGCTCTGCTCCCTGCTGGATCCTGGGTGCCTGCTCTGCTCCTTGAGGAATGAGTGAAGCTCAGGTGTTTGCTGAGCTCCTCACCCTCCCTCATCAGCACCATCCTCCCCATTCCCATTCCCATTCCCATTCCCATTCCCATTCCCATTCCCATTCCCATTCTCATTCCCACACCACTTCAGGATCCCGAGGTGGACATTAGGAAGATCCTGGGAAGGATAAACACAAACACGGTGTGAGCCCTTCCACAGAGAATCTGTGTCCCGTGTTTGGAGCAGAAGCTTTGAAGCTGTTCAGCCACAAGCCCAGTTTGTTACAGCCCAAAGTGAACATTTTATAAAAGACACTTGGGAATTTTCCTTAAGCTTTCCATGTCAGATGTCTCCGGGGGCCTCGGCCGCTCCCGTGGAAACCAAACAGAGCTGTTTGCTGGGGAGGGAACTGGGAATTGCTGCTGCGTTTCATTAAACCACAAGAGTGATGATAAAGGCTGCTGCTTCTGTGCCAATTAGAATTTTATTATTATTTTGTCCACAGGAAAAATGGGGGGAAAAAAAAAGAGACCTGGTCCCTCTGCCCCTTCTGCTGTTTTTACGCAGTGTGATTGTGTGGGGCTTGTGTGGCCATGGAGCCACAGGGTGGGTGCTTGGGGAGGGGAATTTGGGGAAGGGTCTCCATGGGTTTCTGGGATTGGAATGTATCGGGCAGAGCCTGGCTGCCTGCTCCAATGAGAGCATTGGGAAGGTCTGGGGGAAAAAAAAATTCAGACAGAAAGGTGCTGAAATAATGACAAAAAAGAGGAGGAGGAGGAGTGGAGGAGGGGGTTTGAGTCCTGCCAAAATTTTAAAGGGAATTTGTAACATTTGCAGTCACCTGGAAGATGGGACCTGACAGGATTTCCTCCCCTCTCCCAGGATCGTACATCTCATTTAATCTTTGCTTCCATCTCCCAGAACGACACGACCCAAACCCCATCTCCTGCTCGCTGCAAACCTGAGCGTCAAAATCCCTCTTTCCTACTGTTGCCAGTGTTCCCCAAATCCTATGGGCATTTGGTTCCCACATGGTTTTCCTGGAATTTGGGTTAAACCAGGCAGCTTAGCCTGGCTGAGCTCGGGCAGGAAGAGCTGTTTGCCCACAGGCACTGCTGCATCCCTCTCCAGCAGCCGGAAATCCCGAGAGCGGCCGCTCCATCCATCGGAGCTTCAGGATCCCCCTCTCCATTGACTCGAAGCTTCTTTGGTATCTGGTTTCTTCATCCATCCCCCCCAACAGGAAGAATCTCTTCTGCAAGGAGTTTTCAGGAGACTTCCTCATCATCTTTGCAGCCAGTTGGACCTGGAGCGAGGATCTGGTGGATAATGAGCCAGCAGGGACTTGGTGTGAGCAGCTGCTGCTTCCACCGAGGAATCACCTGCAGCCACAGCTAAGCTGAGGGCTTTGAGTAAAATCCAGCCTTTTAAAACTTCTCCTTTAGGGCCAAAAGGGTTTTTCTCCCAAAGATTTTGACCCAAGGTAGGCAACACCCAGATGTTCTCTGCGAACTCCAGCAGCTCCGTCATCTCGTCATGTTCAGAGAGGAACAGCGCTGGGGATGCTGCAAAAATTCAGAGCTGAAAAAAGTCCTGCTCCATGTGGGATCCTGAGGGGTCCAGAGGGTGGAGGAACCAAAGGGAAGGGGCAGATTTTGGTCGGCTCCTGGAGGAGCACACATTGGACACCCTCCAGCAGAAGCCGCCTTTCGGATGCTCCTCAACGCTCAGCAGAGCCAAATTGCAATAAAATTACTGGAGTATTTTATCTGCTTAGTTTAAGTTAATTTCAAAGCAATTGGGTACAGGCTGTTGATTCTGCTGGGGTGGCTGCAAGCCTGAGAGATGCACCGACAGCAGAGTGAAATTGCACCAAAAAACTGCTGTGAAACCTTGGCAGCTTTCATTGCCCTCCAACCCCTCGGTCCTGGGGGCAAATGGGGAGGGAGGGGGCCCAGATGGGTTTTTAATAAAGGATGTGCAAAGCAAATTTGTCTCACATTTTCCTCTCTATACAATATGGATGTCTGGTTTCATTGTCTTGGAGGAGAAGCATCAAGAATCAGCACAAATTAGGGCTCTATGATGTGGTTTTGCCAAAAATTCTCCCTGTCTACAATCCCAAAGAGGTTAAAAAGATTTGGGGGTTATTTAGGGCATCTCCACTGTGGCGGGGGTGTTACACAGGCAAAGAGCCCTCCAGGTGGGGTCTCCCTCGATTTTTGGGGTATTTAATAAGGTTCTTCTCTCTGATTTGAGCATCTTCTGAAGTTCCTTCCCGTGTCCCAGCGATGCTGGGACAGCGGAGCAGGGAGTGAGCTGGCAGCACAAACCTTTAGAATAAACCCTCAAACCAACAAGTTTCCAGGAAGTTTATTTTTAAACTTGATATTTGAGGCTAAATTTAGTAGCAAAAATCGATTTGTCTCCCTCTCCTCCCTGAGCATTAAGAGCATCTCCTCCTCCTCCTCCTCCTCCTCCTCCTCCTGCTGCTCTGCAGCCCAGGCCTTGCCGGGAACGCTGAAGGTTAAGAGGTGCTCCAAGATCCGGCTGACATTTCCAGACGTGCCCAGGTAAATGGGGCTGGAGCGCTGCTGGAGAGCGGCTCCCAACGGGGGCACATCCCACAGATCCCTGGAAAGGGGCAGGAAAAGGGGAAAAATCAACCCAAGCGAGGGAAGCGGAGCTGGGAGTTGGTCCCTGAGGTGGGGACAGGGACAACTCCAAGCTCTCAAGGTTGTTTTTTCCCCTCCTTGGCTTCCCTGAGCTCATCCAGGAGATGCTGCCCGGGCTTCCTCCAGCATCACTTCTCACTTTTAGTTCATAAATTATAAGTGGATTTTGATTTGATTTGATTTGATTTCTTTTAAGGCAAATGGTTGGAACAAGGGGCTGCCAACCCCCTGTGTGTGGCCTGGTCAGAGGGACAGGGCTGTCCCTGTACCCTGTGTGTGTGTTTGGGGAGGTATGTAGGTGTATATATATAGGCAAATAAAAATACATAAATAAAATATACACAATAAATATTAAAATATAAAAGAGAATAATTTAAAAAATAAAATTTACCAACAGCTACTGAATTTAAATAAAATATATAATAAATATGAAAGATGAAGTATATGTAAATATATAGATAAATTTTCTGTAATATAAAATTTCTG